>VRLP01001087.1:0-152183 GCA_009660295.1 Lophius piscatorius | reverse complement strand
AACAATGTTAATTAAGGTTATAGATTCTGCTAAAAAGGAAAGTTTTAAGTCCTTTTTTAAATGTGTCAGTCGTCTGTGGAGCCCTGAGAGGGTCAGGGAGGGCATTCCACAGACGAGGGGCAGCAGAACAGAAAGCCCGATCACCCATGGTGCTGAGCTTAGTCCGGGGAAGGAGGAGGCGGTATGAGTGGGTAGAACGGAGGGATCGTGTTGAGGTCAGTGGGGTGAGTAGTTCTTTTAGGTAGGGGGGTGCATTACCATGGATGCACTGGTGAGTGAGGAGAGAGATATTCCCAACTTTCACCTGGTAATATTAAATACAACTGCAATGACAGAAGGGTCATCCCTGGGGGGGCTTTAAATAACCTCCAGATGGAGGTTTAGGTGAAAACAATGTTGTATGCAGGTATTGCAGCGATGATCCGTCTTTCTGCAGAAGCACAAAATCGTCATCAATACCACTGGCGTGGTCGAGTTTCAGCTTTTGTCTTTAGACAAATTTATCTTTCAGAGTGAGAAGATTTAGGCTATATTATTTTTTTTAAAAAGACATGGGTATTTGGATTACCAGCAGTGATGAAAGTATTTCTGCCTCTGATGCAAACAGGTGTAAAATTTCAGAAGAAATCACCACTTAGCAGCGTGACCCACAAAGAGCAGGAACCTCCACCAGTTACGTCGATCATTTTGTTTCCCCGGAGCGCCGTCTGATGCATCCGTCTGCAATCTGAATAGCTGGCATTAAAGTTTGAGCAGCTTCCACTCGCGTTTGTGTGGGCGGTGAAACTTTAATCAAAAACTGACATGAGACGTTGTTACGAAAGATGGAAGTGCAGAAGAGAAGAGAGGAAAAAAAAAAAGGGGCGGCGTCAAATTTACGTTTACAGGTTTATCTCGTTTGAAGCCTTTTTTTTTTTTTTTTTAATGACATTCCCAGCAATATTTGTGAATTTTCTCATTTTGTCTTTGCCCGAAAAAAATATATTAAAGAAAACGTTGTCGCTTAAAGTGTAAAATTTCCAATATATGTTTTGATGTTATGTAATATAAAATGTAAAAAAAAAAAAACTTAATTAAGTTGATTTTAAATTCTTAATATAAATGTTAGAAACAACATTTAACAACGATATTTGATAAACTTTCAGTAATTAATTTAACATTTTGAATTGAAAAAGATTCAACATTTAAAAATTTGATTTGACATTTGGAAAAACATTTTTTTTGCTTTTTTTAATGAAGAAAATGACATTTACATTCAACATATATTTAACAATCAATTATTAAATCCTTTATTTACACTCACTTTTGGTAGATTTAAAATTGGTATCTAATATTAAGAGATCATATTAAGATTTTACACTAAATTTAGACTGAAAATAAAAATTTAGATTCAACAAAAAGATTTTAAAATAAAATATTAGTGGTAACACGAGATTTAAATGTTTTGACATTTTATTTGATGTATTTTCCCAATAAAAATAAATATCACAAAGTTCATAAATGTTGATGTAAATTAGATTAAAAGGTGAATCAAAGTCTCAAATTTTGAATATTTCTTTTACATAGATATATTTAAGAATAAACTATTTTACAATACGCGCCACATATTTATCCACAATCTAATTTTACTTTGCTATTTACAGCAATAATATTTTATTCATTTATTTATTTTGATTTTGATTTTCTTTTTATATCTTATATTCCAAATGGAAATTGAAGATAAGAAGAAACATTTTTATGACACAATGTTGATGCACAACAACGATAAAAACACAACATGTATTTTGGGTCACGTACGTCTCATGACTAAATTAGTTTCCTCCCTGAAGTCCAGAGGAGTCGCGCATTAATCTCCTCAGAACCTTCGCTGGCGCCCGTCCTGACTTTGTCTCCATCATCTGCGGCAGTCACAATAATGACAGCCGTCTCAGGTGAGCACTGTGACATTTGCTTATCGTCACGGTAACACAAGAAAAACACGTGGAAAATGTTGATTGGAGTGTTCAAATACAAGTCAAGTCCTGCGGGTCACGTGTCACAGGATCCAATTTTGCACAGCATGTCCATGTCATCCCAAAAGGAATAGAAAAGCCAACACCTTCTCATCTCATCTCGCCAGATACCCCCGCCGCCGCCGCCGCCAACGCCGCTTTGTCATCCAGAGAGTCCATGTTCCCTCTGGTGTCTGTGTGCGACGTGCAAAACCTTCCTACCGCAACACATGTCTCACATGGGGTTAACATTATGACAACGACAGTAATAATACAGTAACCTATTTCTATAGCCGCTTTAAAAATAACCCAGAAGAGACAAAGTAAAGTCAGGAAACTCGTATAGCAAGAGAAAGAAAAGAAAACTTCATGAGGCCAAACAAATGCTAGACAATCTATTTTGTTTTTGTTTGTAAGAGGAAACAAAGAGAAAAGAAATACAAGACTGGAAAGATGCTAATAAGTGGATAATAATAATACAAATTATAAAAGATGGCATCGCACGACAGGATAAAATTGATAAATGAATACAATGAGAGGATTAAAGGATGACATCACCTAAAAGCGATTATATAAAAATGTATTTTAAGAGGTGTAACTTGAGCCTCGACTTTGACACAGTCAGTAGAGTCGCTACCGGCGGAGGACGTAATCAATTCTGCTATGTAGTTTGGAGCCAGACCGCCGTTCCATCAGAACCAGCATGAACTTTTACTGTAATATGTTCTGCAGTAGCTCTTCTGTAGGGAACCGACCAACACCTCGCTAAAGCTTGGGCAATCGTGACTCTTTTTTGCAAACTGGTTAACCAGTTGCCCTTCTTTGAACCGCTCAACACCACGAACGCCCAAAAAGACCCATCCAACCCGTGGATGTTCTGACCCAGTCACCTAGCCATCGTAATTTGGCTCCTGTCAAAGCTCAGATCCGTATGGTGCCTCTATAACTAGATAATCAATGTAATGTATCTCAGTGGTTATAATGTTATGGTTCATGGTGAATGTTTTTAAAGAGGAGTACACTTTTACCTTTAAGGTGAAATCCTGCATGTAGATTCTGACAATCGACATATTTGGGTGTTCAAGCTAGAATGGAGGTTTTTAATGAAAGCGTTAAGAGTCAGTCGTGGCCAGGATCTAGAATCACTCATATAGAATGTGTCTTCAGTGGGATTTGATGTTAATTTTTGTGATTTTTGTAACCTTTGCATGATTTATGAGTGAAATTCAAGATACTTTGCCCGTTAGCACAGGTTTTTATTTGCAGTTGTAGCCAGCAACTTTTTTTTTTTCTTTTAACACATTTGTGGACAATTACATTTCTACAAAAAAAAAAAAAAACCATGATTCATGTCTGACTCAAGGTTTTCTTTTATGCCAGGAGGTTTTCAAAGCCAACAGAGCGGCAGTTCCTCACAGGAACAGCACAGGAAGTTGAAACATTGAGCACAGAAAGTGCAAAGAATAAAAGCAAAACGCAGTCGTTCTCAACAATTGAGGAAGCATTTTCCTTCTGTCCTCAAGGTCAAAGCTCACAACTGCAATGTTTCCGTACAAAAAACTGAGAAACTTTACAACATTTGTTACGCGGGCCTGTAAAGAGCGAGAATTTTTCAAGTTTTATAAAACACCCAAACGTGAGTCTGTTTTCATCTCTACGTGTGACGGAGGTCGGAGGTTTAGATTTGGAGCAAAGTTCTTTTTACCCTGACTGGAAAACAATTGAGGGAAACCGGACATTTGTCGATGATCGGCCCGAGGATCCCTCTTAGAAACATGTCAGCAAAAATAGTGGCGATATAAAAGGTTTTTATATACTAACAAAAATAATGTTATGAATATTAATATTTTACATTTTAAAGGCGGCACCCTTTAAAAAAAATTACCTTTCATAGTTTTTTTTTAGTTTCTGTTTTTCTTCAGACTGGTCCTAATCTTTACATTTTTAAGAGATATGCACGCTTAAAAATGAATAATTGCATATTTCAAGATTAACTACTCGCGTCCGTTTGATATCATCGAAATGATCCTTTTAGGAAAATGTACGAATTTTCAGATTGCACAGAATCGACATAAATCCGTGAAAACAATTGAATTGAATCCCTCGAAACAACGACAAAGGCTTAAATATGTCTCACTATAGAACAAACAGGATAGGTTTGCACATAATTTTCGGGAAATGACATTATTTTGAAGGAGAAATGGTTTTTAAAGCACATAAGGTTTATTAGACACAAATCAGTTTTACTCATTTCATTCAAGTTTTTAATATCAAATATGTATGACATTAAGTTTTCATAATTTTTCATGTAACTAAAATACATAACTTATATATTTATATATCAAGATTTAATCTTTTATTTGAGTTCCGTTTCTTACATCTGTCCACAATCTGCTCCCATTTTTCAGCGACTGCAGGTCACAATTCTCCTCAAACATTTTCTTTCTCTCGGTTCTGACCTTCTCTTTTTTGGTTAAAAAGTGGGTAGACATAGCCAACATTCGCAAATATATGTAAAAAAAACCCCAAAAAACAACTCAAAGTATTTGCAGGCATGGCCTTAACCACGTAGGTCAAACCGAAGTTAACTAAAGCAGTGAACACACTTAAATTATTTTGCACAGTCAAACCACTTTGTTAAAACTTTGTGCTGCTGCTGCTGCTGCAGAGTTAAGGGGGGGGTGGAGGAGGTGGGGAAAGTCCCAGATGGGGTGCTGTGCAGACAGTCAGGCATGTAGCCTCCTGATGTCAGCAGGGATTTGGTGCAGGCTTAGTCTTGTGACCATTATATAAGAAATATCTTGTTCTTTTCTCAAACTGCTTGAACAAAATATAGCCTCAGTTTTTCTGAGCCAGTAAATATTCAGAGCCGGTTTTTCCTCCGCCTTTAAATGTGATGCCGGGCAGAATTCTGCGGTGTGAGAACGGCGTTATGTAAAGGTTTACTGGTGCAGATGCAGACAAGACTGGCATGTGAACGTTACTAAAAATATCTTCTGGCTGTTTTAACATACAATTATCTCTGTTAATGATAAAAAAAAACCTGCTTCGTCTGCTGAGGTCAGCAGATTCGACGATGAGCTGCTTTCATGTGCTAATACTAGCTTAGTTGGAACCGGTTGACTTTATCATTAATAATTATAGTTTTTTAAATCCAAATCTAATAGGGAAATTGCCAGCAAACAAAGTTTTTTGAGAAAAACATCCGGGATATGTTGGACTGATCGCGTTAATGGACTGTTGTACTTAGATGAAGGACCCACGTGCAGACAACACAGGAAGCAGAATTATAACGTCAAATGGTTTAACAAGGTCCGCTATCCCAAAATAATCAGTGTCCAGGAGGCAGGCAAGGGTCAAAACCGTGAGTCCACTAAGGCAAGCAAAACCGGAAAAGCAGCGATGGGCTATTTTTCACCTGTTGGTCCGATAAAGTCCAAATCGAATCGACTGGAGGAGATCTATTTTCTACGAATTTATAAAATATATCATATGTTACACTAATAATTGACATTAAACTCACGAGGGGGAGCTTAAAAACATACTTTTCCCATTTTTCCAAGTGAGGCTATAAAGACTTTCAGTATTTTCCGAACATACTTGTGACGTCACTGCAAACTCTTTGCCATGAATTTCTCTCATCATACACCTGCGTGTTTGTGTCGCAGTGCCTGAAATGACTGCTGACGTAAAAAGCCTCCCTGCTCTGCTATTCCTCCATCGCCTCGCGTATTCATTACACTCGGGAAGTGTTTTCCTGTTCCGCATACGGCCCACGGAGCAACGCGGCATTACCAGAGGTTTATTGTAATGCGCCCAGAACTGGCTGCTCTTCCATAAATACGCTATTTCAATGCCTGAAAAAAATAATCAAAAGCAATGCATCAGATAAGAACCGTGTGCAAATTGACTACAGCACCAGAGACGGTAAGTCGGACATGGTTGGAGCAAGACTGTCGGTTCTGCGGTTCTGGTTGAAACAGATCAGTTGTGTCTTTATTACACCAATGAGATGGATAACCTTGTTCTCCCTCCTTGCCTTTTTTTAATGGGCCCACTCTCAAACTGTGCTCTCTGCCTCTCTCGCTAATCCCCGCGGAGCCCATACACCTTTAATCCCCCCTGCAGGACCGGCAACCAAATATGGGCTCATCATCCGTCCTGCCGTAGAACCTCCCCATCGCTGCAAGAAATGCAGGTTCCTGGGCGTTCAACAGGGAGCCCTGGGGTGCCTGCACGATCAAAGATGCTAGAAAGGAGCTGGGGTATTCTTCAAAGGCTGGACGCTCCTCAGGAAACGTCGCATGTGCTTTTAGATGTGGTCCAACGCCGATGCTTCTGAAATGAAAAACTTGGACTGCACACTGTGGAATGTGCAAATATGCCTTTTTAGAGATTTTTTGATTTTTTCTCCTCTCTCTCTCTCTCTCTCTCTCTCGCTCTCTCTCTCTCCCTCTGTGGAAATAAAATTTTATTATTTCCAAGGAACACAATTAAGTATGCTCGTTCATCTACTATGTTCCTGGAATTAGTGGAGTCACATGAGAGTGTTTATTATTGAACCGTATTCCTCCTGGGGGATTGGAGCTGTGTTTTTTCGGCCACAACATTTACGGCGGCTTGTTAGCAGCGGTTGCATGAAAGATAACTTCAAGGCTGCAGGTGATGGTTATTGTCGTGAATAATCATCTATTGATTATCAATTCTGCTTAATCATTCAGATCACAGCTTCGGAGAGACGTGGTTCATAATTTTAAGTGCCTTCTGAAAAGTTTCACTGTAGTACCCTGTTTTTTCAAACATTACTTTCTAACCGTTCCTCCGATTTATTCCAGGTTCGGTGTGTAGAATCGACTCAAGTAGATCTATCCTGTATTTGTCATATTTTAGTCCACTAGTTGATACTTTACTCACTAGAGGGATGTTTGTTTGTTTTTTACGAAAAACACATTTAATTTGAGGAGTTCAATCAGTTTGGATTGCTTGTGCAACACAGGGGATTGGGGGCTTTTCGGGGATATGAGCTTGTGGTCGGGGATATAAGCTTGTTTTCAGGGACAACAGCGTATATATATTAGAAAGTCCGCTAGTTTTGACCCAACTGAGAGTAAAGGGAAGCCCCCATATGGCCTGGGGAGAACATTGGGCTTAATGGATTTGCTTCAGCATCCACTGACATTTTAACTGCAATGGTAGTCCAGGAATCGAACCGCCGACATTCTGACTTGCTCAGAATCCTCAGCAACAGCCATCCCCTAAACAGTACGGATGCACAATACGACTTTTTGTCAGACCAAGTCCATCTAGGAGCATGTCTGACGGTACAAGTAGTCTGAAAGAATATTCTATATTCAGTAGATGTGATTTTAAAGCTGAAGTCAGTCTTTGTGATGTTTGGTTTCTAGCACACCGACAGGATAACAAAATCTTTTATCTATTATCTACAACCAATAACGGTTCATCAAGGACAGAACACTTGGGGGGCGCTTACTGTCATTATCGTAGCTGGAGACTTGTCTGTAGATGTTTTCTACCTCTTCACCAGTGTTTGCTGCAAAGGTGTTTGTAGCAGCTAGAATGAGAAAATACCTTGAACTCTGACGTTTAATACCTGAAGAGCGGTTTGCTCTGGATTGCTGTATCTTTTGCTTTTGTCGTCATTGACAATATATCAGAGCATTTCCACACTGCTGACATTCCAAGGTCCTTGAAAAGACCAGAAAGAATCAGGTCAAAGATATGAGCGGCTGCAATGAGCTTCCTTTGCAGGGGGTCTGGACTCATAACAGACATAAGGTTCGGTGCTCGAACAACAAGAGAGAGCTCAGTGTGGCAAGTCCAGCTAGGAGGTTAGACCCAGAACTTGCTAGAGGGATTATGTAGCTAATCTGGCCTGGGGACTCCTCTGGATGCCCCCAGGATGAACTGGAGAGTGTTGCTGAGGAGAGGGACAACATGGAATTCCCTTATTGCCGCCACCTGACCCTTGATTAGCGCAAGGAAATGTATAAATGGAGTCCAGGATCGACACCATTGTATCCCTGAGGACCACCACAGTCGTGGAAACGGAGATTAGGTCGTTGCCAGGAAAAAACAATCACAGAAGAACTAAACTAAATAAAACGATTCAACAAACACAAGACAAGGTGATATTTTCAAACTGCCATAAAGCCAAAGGATGTGCTTGATGTTTCCCACATGGCGTTCACTCTGCTCTCGCGCCACGTGCGCTTGTGCAGCTTCACTATGAACAAACCCCTCAAAAAGTTTCCAGACGGAAGTCTTTCTTCTCCACGTTTCCGAGCAAGCTTGATGTTGCCGAGCGGAGGCTAATTCTCAGGGTGCAGCGCCGATACTGTTTGTTCTACTCGGCATGGACTCTGCAACATCCTGTGTTCCTGCTGCATCCGTGCATCTGATCAGACGCGACAGACGGCCAGGTCAGTACATTCAAAGCCAATCCACGGCAGAGGTTGGATAATGCAAAGCCTTCTATCTGATGCACCGCATGTGGCATGATTAGAAAGGATTTTTTTTGCAAACCATTATCTGAAATTCACTCACTGTTTCACAAACAACATGTCAGGCTCAAATAACCGTATCTAGGAGAAAAACTTTTTTTTTTGTTCTTCAAGGGGTAGGAATATCTTCATGGAATGACAGAATCTAAAATTAATTACAGTTTCTCGTAATTCTAATCCTTCGATTTTACTGATTTTGAGTGAAATGAAGAAAAAAAATACAGGAGCAGGATTACAAAAAACGGCAGGACTTATTTGCATGAAATTTTACCCAGTGGTAGATTGTTTGGTTGTATTCTAGGGGAGATTGAATGTTGGTGATGTTACATGTTTCACAGTATTTAAAATGAAATAATAGAATAAAATAATACACCATTTGGATTAGTGACGTCAAAATTTGGCTATTGCTGTCTCTCATTCCTTTGATATTTCTTTGGGGCGGAGCTGGGGCCTCAGTTTCAAGAGTTCTTTTGATTATTTTGATCTTTCATTTGAGGTTGAGTTGATGGCTCAGTTTCAAGAGTTCCTTTGATTATTTTGATCTTTCTTTTGGGGTTGAGTTGCTGGCTCAGTTTCAAGAGTTCCTATGATTCCTTTGATCTTTCTTTGGGGCGGAGCTGGGGGCTCAGGTTCAAGAGTTCCTTTGATTCCTTTAGTATTTCTTTCAGGGTGGTGCCGGGGACTCAGTTTGAAGGTTTCCTTTCATCTTTCCTTTGGGGTGGAGATTGGAGCTCAGTGGGCTGAACAGAGACGCTGAAGCAGAAGGTGTAGGAGACGAGCGGCGAGTATTTGAGAGAACCTCAGAGGGTTGGTTGGTGTTTTGGATATATTTAGACGCTTGCAATAATGGAATCAGCATGAATATTTCCTAAACCTTTGGTTGTGTTGTACCTCGTTGGAGGTTATAATATCCTTCTTTAGGACTCTTTCTCCATACCCGGGAATCTCTCCTCCCATCCGTTGTCTCTGAAACCTTCTAATTGGAGCGCGACCTTTTAAATCTAATAAGGCTCTATCTGTTCCGTCAATGTTATTAAGTCTGCATTTGCGTCAAACTGCGGAGTACACACAGGCTAAGGATCAATACATTGCCATGGTTCTATACGTGTGTGACCTCAGGCCTCGCTTTACGGCCAGCCTCCGAACCATAAAGCCCAATTTTCTGTACCTTGGATTCTTTTATCAGACAGACTGCTGTAGCTCCTCTCACTAACCGGGAACATTGCAGCATTTGAATCCGACTTTATATCATGTGTATTTAAAACCCCTCGTCTTCAGTGGAAATTAAAGACACTTTCCCTGCTGAATGTCCGAACCACGTTTGAGGTTCTCCTACCTTGTGTTTATCTGATCCTGTTAGTTTTGGCTTCCCCTTTGCAATTTTTGAAGCACACTAAAGAAATCTTCATGGCATACCTACATGCTGTTCTTTAGAAATCACCTCCTTGTCTGTGTCTCCCAATACGCTGATCAAATTTGGTAGGAAGTGAACATTTATTTCAAGTTGATGTCTTGAAAGCTGGAAAAAAAAAATTTTGGAGTCTAAGGATCTGAGTGACTTTGACGGGGGCCAGACTGTGATGGCTAGTGAAGCTTTCTGAAAATACAAAATTATACAAACAGATAGTATAGAATACAGATAGAACAGTAATGTGTTGAATGTGCAAGGGAAGAATCCTTAAATATGTTTGATATCCTATTGGGAAGTCGGATTTTAGTGTTGGAGGCAGAAGAGTAAAGATTATACATGACCTTTTTAGCAAAATCCCTCTTGCAATGTAGAATTTTCCATTTGTTCAGTGAATTTTCTGAAGCATTATGAGACTGAGACTATAGTGTGCATTTGTTATAATCTAATGGGAAAGCTAATAAATAAATAATGTGGTCAGATACACTGGTCCACCACCTCCGTCAGAGGCTGGGATATATTAGGCAGTAAGACTTTTGCAGTGACTTTTACAAGAACCAAATTGTGATGTCTAAACAACTGGGTTGGGGCATATTCAAAGTCTGCAGGTATTGTTGGATGTTCCTAGTATGCAGAGGTTAGAACCTACCAAAAGTGGTCTGAGGAAGAAAAACTGGCGACCTGACGACAGGATCATGGGTTCCCAAATCTCCCTGATGCGTGGGGGAAGTAAAGGCTAAACATTGTTGTCCATTCCAACAGAAGATTTCCTCTGGCACAAATTGGCAAAAGGCAAATGTTGGATCAAATAGAAAGGTTTCAGAACACAGAGTACGTCATAACTTGCTGCATACCAGTCAGAGTATCCTTGCTGACCCATTGAAATAACTTAAAATGGGTACAACATCATCAGAACTGGATTACAGCTTGATGGAGGAAGGTGGCGTTTTCTAATGAATCAGATACTTTTGCATCATAGGGACAACTGAGAAGACCCCAGTGGATACAATGTGATGGTTTGGACAATGTTCTCCGGGGAAACCATGAGTCTTACCATTCAGGTGGATGGAGCCCCCCTTGCATGGAAACGGTTCTCCAAAACACAACAATGAGCTCATGGCATTGACTGGACCTCTGAAGTCCGCAGATCTCAATCCAATCCAGCATATGTGGGAGGAGTTGGACCAAGAAGTCCAGAAAAGGATGTACTTCTAACATCTTGGGTGCCTGCCACCACAGGACACCTTAAGATGTCTGCTGGGGTCCATGCCTTAAGGGGTTAGTGGTAAAATGGGGATCCAGACAATACTAGTCATAATGTTATGGCTGACCGGTCTAGTGTCCATGCCTGGTTACCACTCCTTCAATTAACCTGGCCTGATATGATCTAACCTCTTATCAGGCTTCACCGGGGCGACCTCCCTCGTGAGGCAGTAATCGAAGTAAGGAAATATCATTAAATTGAATAATTGTTATTTCGGCGTCCTTCAACTGTTGATATGAATCCTTCGGATACAACGTTCGGCGGAAGCTCCTTTCCCTCGTCACGTCTTTAGCAGGTCATTCTCGGCAGGATTACACTTCTGATGGGAATTACATTATTAATAATGGACTGATTGACGTGAAATGGGGGGCAGCTATCACATCTAATTACAGCATCAAAAAAAATAACACGTCACCTTCATCGCCTCGTGCCCCTTCCATTATCCACGCACGCTTCCTGAACTCAATTAAACAAAAAAGTAGTTCACTCTAAAGCAACACTGAAATATATCCCCAAAAATCCTAAAACAGGCTGTAATTTAAAAATGCAGATAGCAAAAAAAAAAGAAAAAAAGTTAACGTTGTGTCATTAAACATGCTTTATAACCGGTTCCTCATGATTATAACTGTCTTCCCAGCCCCGGCGCTAGCAGCGGCTTTATCAGCCTCATCGATTCCACTGACAGGCTGATAAAGCCTTTTAGTGTTGTTCTTGCCAAATGCAGCAATAAACGGAGAGAGCGAGGGGCGGGCGAGAGGGGGGTGGAGAGACACAAGGTTGAAGCAAATTGATGAAGTGTGAGCGAGGAAGGATGCCTAATAACTTTATCTTAAAGAGAAGCCCAGGAAAAACGGGAAGCGGATCAATGGTTCTATTTCGGCCCGGTCGGTCGGGATGTTTTCATGGTCTCTGTTTAAGGTGGTTTCATTTACCGCCGACAAGGACGTTCATGTTTGCACTCGCGGGTTTGTTAGTGGTTTGTTAGGAGGCGTGTAAGAATAAAGTATAGGAAAGAATCCCACCAAAGAACACGGCGGAAGGATCAAAGCCCGTAAAATGTTGGCGGAGATGCAGATAAATCATTTTCAGGAGGTCGTTAGATTGTTAGAGCCGTAAGATTAACACAAACTTCCACCAAGGGAGCTCACACTGTAAAACAATCCGTATCATTTACAGTAAAATACTCGACGCTGTAAAGAGCTGTAAAGAGGAAGTTAAGGTCATAAATTATGAATATTTGTACAGTACGATTGTGTTTTTTCCACATTTAATGTAACTGTTTGTGGATTTACGGTGTTTGGGCGTACCTGCTGCTTTTGATGCGCTATTTTAGAATTTTACGGTCTTCGACTGTTTGGACAGTTTTACAACTTTTACAACTTTTACTGTAATTTCTACAACCACTGCGAAAAAGGGAAATTTTAAGACGGTAAAACATTTTTGTCGGAGAAGTTATTCCTGTTATTCCTAACAACTAGATTTTAACTATAATGACAATTTTAGCTCAATCTAGAGACTAAAATATCCAAATTTAATACGTTTTTCTTAATGAACTAGTTTTTATTGCCTGTAATCAACACAACTTTCTTACATTTTGTCCATTTAGGTCATTTAGTAGCTCGGCTTATATGTTAGTATTAAAAAATTCAAGCTAAACAGGTCGGCTTAGCCCAAATTGTTTGTCTCAATAAAGAGGAATTAAATTATATTTAAGAATTTTTGACTTCATTCTATCAGCCAAATATTATTTCTGGATAATTTTGCTATTCTTTTAAGTGAAATATCCTCATTACCACTCTTCTTCGTCTTCTTCTTATTTGTCTTTCGGCTGTTCCCTCTCAGGGTCCCCGCAATGGATCGTCTCCTTCCACCCATAGCTTCCGCCGGTACCCTGCTGGCTAACGGTACCAGTGAGGGTCTTTGTTAACCCGGGCCCGACCCATCCGATAATCACATCATATGTTCTCAAAGTTTGTCCTCTCTCAATCCAAAATGTAATAAGTTCTCACATGACCTCATCCTACCAGTCATTCATTAATTTCCTGTAACCACAAAACCCGTTCAGGGTTGTGGGTGGGGTTGGAGTCTAACCTAGCTGACATTGCGTGAGAGATGGGGTTCACCATGGATAAGCTGCCAGTTCATCACATAAGGACAAACTACCTTTTTTGCTCTTAAGCAAATTAGAAACACCAAGTCACCTAAACTGGATGGTATTGGAATGTGGGAGGAGCCAGAGCCAGAACTTGCAATAACCAAGAACCTTCTTGCTGTTGGGCAACAACCACATGACCCTGCTATCCATACCTGCCACCACTTTTCATAAAAACCCATGAATTGGTTTTAAAGTAAACCTAACGATAGTCAGACTAATGTAACCTCCTTGGTGGAGGCAATGAACGCGGTAAGCGTTAAACGTTTTTCTTCTTCTGCAGGAACTGCAAGGATAAATTCATGGCCGGAATGCATTATGGGTGGCAGGTACACAAATACACTCAAAAAATGTTCAAGCCCAATATTTTAAGAATCCGTATTTTACATTACATGTATTCAGTACATAATTTGAACATAAGCAAACTGATAAACTTAATGTAATTCATATTTACCATTAAAAAAGAGATTTTTATGATACTTCTATGTCTTTAAAATACATTTCCCATTCAAAATAATGTAAAGATATATGAACCTTGTTCAAAATGTTCAACTAATTGAACCTAATTTCCCTCATAATAAACAGATTCATGTCGATTCTATGAAACTTCAAAAGATGCAAATACTTAAACTATGCAATGATTCTTTTTTTTTTGGAGTGTACACATGTTTCCATCCGTATGCAGCACAGATGAAAAACAGGATTATGCAGGGAACCCATTATTATTAGCCTGTCATATGTATGTGTATGTTTTGGGATTATGTTTTGTGATTATGTATCTGTTTTCGGCTGATTATAACCACAATGCTGCTTCAGTGGAAACAAAAAATCGAATATAGTCGAGGGTAAAAAAAAAAAGAAAAGTGCTGACGAGACCAGATGCACATCGACGTTCTCATTCGATGGAGGCAGACATCGGTATTCACCCTGCATTTACCTTTTGAATACACACAGGACAACTATATATTATATGAAAGGCGTGCCATATTACCGAGTACATACCGACTTATTTTATTAAACATGCAGCTGCAGGGAAGCACAAATTGCTAACCTGATGTCAAATTGCTCCCGATGGAATTTAAGATGCAATCACCCATCATATGTGCGGCGTGGAATGACCGCACTGATAGTCTTATTTACCGGGCGGTGGCGTGTACTCGTCCTCCACTTGTCAATGTATTTGTTTACTTGTTCGAGACATCCATTTAAACCAAACTCTCATTTAACGCTCAATATGCACGTCTGGTTGGAAGAATCAGCGCTTTCAGTTTGTGTTAAAACCCTTATTATCTGTTGAAGAAGAAGCACAGCGGTCTTGATGTTTAATGCAGTATTTTTGCCGTGCACCCTTTTTGCTTAAGCTTAATTCGTCAGTCTTAAATGGTGAATTTCAACACAGATTTAAACCAAAAGCGACGCTGCGTGTTTTGGATTGAGAATAACAAACACAGTTTTTCCTTCACTGATGGAAGAATTGAACAAAAATGAATCGTGTAACAAAACATTTACATAAAAAAAGGTATAAAAGGCCTTGAAGAATGTCACAGTAACCTCAAAACTAAACCGTATAGAATCACAGCCAGCAAACAAGGTTAACGATCAGAACAACCTTTGATGGACTTCTTAGCAGCAACAAATCCAGACGGAGTCACTTCTTATTGATCGGTTATTTTCACCAGAACTAAGGGACCTATCCAGAGACCCACTAGTCATTAAGTCCATATAAAACAAGTTTTAGTAGGAATATTCTCTCAGATTATGAAAATGACCATAGATGCCCTTTTTCCACCAAAAATAACCTTGTGCTGGTTCGGTGCTGGTGCTAGTGCCAGTTCTTAGTTTGTTCGACTTGCACACTTCCTAAGAACCTGTCTGCCATTCCATTGGACAGGAACCAAGTCAGAGCCACAACATTACGTGACCGTATAACGCAATTGGTTCTTGGCTCTAGACCAGCAAATAGTTGGTGCTTGTCTGGCACCAGTTTTGAGAGCCAGGAGCCGGTGCTTAGGCTGCCGAAAAGCAAAAAAACTGGGGCTAAGTCAGGCCCTGGAACCAGCTTGATGCGAAAGGGGTTCGAAAAAATAATATCCCCAAAAAGTCGGAATATTATGGAATCATCATCTCTGCAAACACCGCCGTAGATTTTTATGTTAACACGATAACACGAAAACTCTTTCATGGATCTTTAGTGCAAGGAAGAAATGGTTTGATTTCTGGGAAAGATCAGTTTTATATTTCTGACAATAGGGGGAGCTTTATCTCCAAAAGTTTCCGGGCCATAGTTTTTCTAGTGTTGGTCAGCTTTAGTTCAAATTTGGTGAATATGAATCGACTCAAGGAATTCTATCTTTTATATATATATATATAAAAGATATATATATATATATAATATTCACTTTAATAGTTCATGTTTTATTTACTAGGCGGAACTTTATTTTCACGAAAAACACGATTTTCGCGACTTAAATCCCAAACTATTTCATGGATCCTTTTGAAATTGTATACCTACATAATCTTCAGTCAGAGGAGCAACTGGAAGGATTTGGGGAAAGGTGAATTTAATATTTCCGAAAACTAGGGATATCTTTATCTCTAAAAGTTTCCTCGCAATCATTTCTCAACTCTTGGTCCAATTAATTCAGAATTCTGTGCATATGAATGGACTCAAGGAGATCTATTAGAGATTTTACTCTAATAGTTCATATTTTACCCACTAGGGGGGAACTGTTTTTTTTACAAAAAAGCACTGTTTTTCAGGCAAAACTCCTGAACCATGAGACCGATTTAGTTTACTCTGCAGCACAAGAATTTACCAGCAAAGAGCAGTGGACATATATCTTATGTATATCATAGTGTTCAACCAGGGCGACGGCTTGAACAACGCAGGGGATTGGGTACTTTTTCGGGATACACCCTTGCTGTTGGAGATGATAGCATGTTTGTGTTGTCAGTCCCAAAAGTCTAATTTAACACTTTCAGATTGTGTTCATTGTTGGAGTTAATTGACAAACATTATCTGAATAATGTTATTCAAACTCAGCAGGGATGTAATCAAGCTCTACCCACACAAAAAAACTACTCAAGTACTTTGTGTGAAATACTTTGATCTGTTGATCTACTTTGATATCAGAAATGATAATTTAACAATGTTTGTTGCATTTTTTTAACGTTTGGCTTCAAACTGAATATCCTACTTTTGTTCAAAGAGCATAAAAAGATATAAGGAGATAACATATATATATTTGTAATTCTTTTTTACTTAGATATTTGACATATTTGTAAATGAGAGCCTGTTTGAGATTCTAGTTCTGATAATGGCATCATGTTTTTCCAACCACTGCTCATATCCCATAATGACTCTAACCTACTTTATCTCTTCCTCTGCGTCTGGTTCTCTAAAGGGCTGGTTTTATTCTACATGATAAAGGTCATGGAATACATCAGAGCGCTCAGAAGAACTTGAAAGGTCGTAACTATGCTGTTTCTTTGTTTGCTGAGAAAAGGAAAGCCTCTCACCAATCCAAATCTGTCAATTCTCTACGGAGCGCTAACTATAGCTTAGCATGAAGCGCATCCGCCTTCAAGTATTCTGACACTGAATTAATGCTTACTTAAGATGCATGCTGGGATTGCTCCTCACCGCGGGGGCAAAGGGAAATCATACGAGCACATTCACGTCGTAGACAGGTTGATTGACACGCCGTCAAGCCATGTCCTCGCGCCATATGCCAACTCATGTTGATAAGCTGCAGGCAATTCATCATAGTCAGGAAGAAGACATCCCCAGCCTGCGCGCTTTGACGGCGTGTAAACTCTGCAATGCAGCAGAATTATGAGCGTAAACGAAAAGGCGGTTAAGTCACAAACGAGCAAAATGACTTCCCAAATCGATGGGATGTTTTCTTAATTTAAAGCTGACGTTCCGCTGGCGCTGTACGTCTCATCTGTTCAGCCGGCATTTGGGCTCATGCCAAAGAGCGGTGTTGATGTCAAATCAAATGTTATTATGGCCTCTAAATTTACCATCTGATTGGCCAGATCAGTGAGCAGGAGCGCAAAGTCTTTACTAATTGGATTAAACGTCTGCAAATGGAAAGGGCAACTGTGATTGCCGTCTGCCGCGCAGGAGATGTTTCCTACCATGAGCTCAAGTCCATTTACGATATAGAGTAAAGTGATTCTAAAAAAATAAATCATCCCGCTTAATTAATGCGACAGATCTGAAATGGATTGTGGTATTTCAAAAAATCTAGTAAGGAGCTAAAAGCAACGAGCGAAGAGTTACTTCACCAAATAACCCCAAAACAATGCTCCCGTAATATGGAATATGGTAAATACTACTTTATTACACATTTATACACCAGTGGGACATTATGAAACTAGTCGATCCATCCCTGAGGAGAAGTGGGTAGCTACTGTGAGGCGTTGGAGGGAGGAAATTATGGTTCAGGGTCTATCTCAAGGATCCTTCAACAAGCTAGTCCGATTGGGAAATGACAACCACCCCACCTAAGAAACAGTCACGCCTGTAGTTGTTCTAGAAGTATTGAGATGTGAACAGTCACGTACTGCGTTGGTTCTCAAAATAGTAATAGTAGTAGTTTAGTAAAGTACCTCTTTTTATTCTGCAAAGTTCCCCTTCGATGGACGTACAACATTTTGGTGGGAAATCCAACAATGGTATAAAGACAATGTTGTCTGATTTAGGAAACAACAAACTAAAGCAGACAGCGAGGGTATATCTTCGTGATAGTCCCCAATCCCCTGCTTTGTACAAGCACTTGCCATGATTGAACTCTTCGAAATAAATCTGCCCCTAGTGAGTAAAATATGAACTATTAGAGTACAATATGATTTATGCAGTATATTATAGATCTGCTTGAGATGATTCATAAGCACCAAATGTGGATCATTTTCAAATTTTATACCCATATGGATGTTAGTGCTGGATTGATTTTTGGAAAGATCGGTGATATGTTTCTGACATTATATAGGCAGCTTAATCTCTAACCATTTTGGGCCAGAATTTCTTCAACCGTTGGTCCAATTTAGTCCAAATTTGGTGCGTATGAATCAACTCGGTGGGGATCTATAAGGTATGTTTCATATTTTACTAGAATAGTTCATATTTTACTAACTTAGTGGAGCTTTTCTTTTTTTTTTTTTCTTTTTTCTTTTTTTACATAAAATGCTTTGGATATAACTTCATATTTAATTTGGGGGGGTTCAATAAGGGGAATGGCTCGTGCAACGAAGGGTATTGGGGACTTTTCCGGGATATAGGGTTAGGGTTAGGGTTAGGGTTAAAAAAGAAAATATCACCAATTGGAAAGTTAGCAGTTGTATTTCCCATTTATCTATGGCTCCTTGAGCAAATAACCCCACTTGACTGTGACCACCTTAATGATGGCAGAGTCAGAATTATTTTGTGTGTGTTATAAATGTCAGCCAGTATCAGAAAAGGTTATAATTCCAGATGACAAGACATAAATATCGCGATCGTTCATTGAGACGACTCTGTAGACGCCTTTTCTTTTTTTTTTTTTACATTTAGATTATAAATTATGCTATTTCTGGTTTAAAACATTTAATCCAGCTTGAAGGATGGAGTCTACATTTGCAGTTAGTAACAGGGGTAAAAATGCCAGGTCCTTGCTCTCCATGAGAACATGCAGATTTATGACTTTCCTTTCAGGCGTTTCACCGGGGCTACACTTTGTTTTGACCTCACAGGCCATTCCAGATGATAGATTTAGGTGGTAATAGCCATTTTAATATTACTGTTTGTTACTAAGAGCATCTGAGTCAGCAGGTCATAGCTTCAAATGTTTAATGGGGCAAAATAAATTGCCACACCAAGGGAAAGATACAGCACTAATCACTCCATTAACATTGAGCACAGGCCCAAAGTGGCCGTGTTTGTTTGAAGTGTCGAGAAATGAACTCGGGTCAAATCAAATTAAGGGCACAGGGAGCGCATGAATCAACATTCATCACTTTTGGTAAATAGCGTTTTTCTCAACCTCAACCCCGCATGGATTGAGTTTAGAATTGGATTTTTTCGTTTTGGACGTCGTCGGCACATTTCATTGCTATCGGATTCCGCAGTAAGCGTGCTGTAAAGTGTTAAGTCCAGTTGTAATTACTCGGAGATTCTGTTTTTACGACTCTCCGGCCAAACAGCCCTGTCGCGGCGGAATCCACTGTGGATTCACTTAGGCTTATGGTGCCATTAGGTTTTATGTGGGGACATTTTCAAGCTCCATTTACGGCTTTTGTGTATATCAATTATGTTTCATATGGGGACAAATTCTACACGTGTTTAGAAGAGTAATCATTTTTCCCTTCTCTGTTTATCGGACAAAAAATGTGGCGGCTTTATCAGCGGCACGACAAATCCTTTAAAAATGTTCACATTTTTACAGTGTTTGTTTGAGTGTTAAAGGTGCAGTGCGTAAAGTTCAGTGGTATTTCCGCAAATAAATGCCAAATATATAGGCCTATTCTCTCATCCCCAACAGCAATGAAAGATCCCCAATCTCCTGCATGGTACAAGTACAAGTAATTTGAAGTTATGTTCACAGTATTTTTTCTAAAAAAAAAAGCTTGATTCATATGCACCGATTCAGAATAAACTGGATCAAACTCTAGCCGGAAAACCTTTGGAAATTGTTTTTGAGTTATATCTAGAATACAGTTTTTTTTTCCATGAAAAAAGCTCCGTGTATTGAGTAACATATGATATAGATAAGATAGATCTCCTTGAGTCGATTGTTGTGCACTGAATTTACAGTAAATTGGACCATTGTTCAAGAAATCATAATTTTTTAGATAAAGCTCTCCCTAGTGTCAGAAATATAGACCCGATCTTTCCCAAAATCAATCAAGTTCTTCCTTTCACTAAGGTTTATGGGGTCATGAAATTTCGTTTTTACCTTTTTTCCAGAAAACAGTGTTTTTCACAGAAAAAAAAAAAAGTTCCCAACTTTTCAGGGATATAATAATCATTAATATGTTCAGTTGATGAGCTTAAAAAATGCTCCTTATATTGACAAAGGGAGGCTAACAGCGACAGTATTTTTAACCCGATCTGGTTTGGAAATCAGTTATGTGTTAAATTCGTTAAAAATCATGCATTTACATCACGTGACAGAAGCAGCTTGGCGCATTTGGATCTCTAGCAGGCTAAACACCCTCAAAGATCAAAGATATAATCTAATACGACGATCTTCTTCCTTCCTGTTTCCTGTTTACCGCTTTCTCCTTTCTTTCTGGAGCTGTGATGTACAAACATTCCTGGCTTCTCTTGATTGACTGACAGAGGAAGAACAACCCCTTCATGATAGTGAACGTAAAGGCAACATGAATGTATAACGCTTTTTTTCTTTTTTTTTCTGCACTGCGTCGTTGCCTCGGGTATTCAAATTGTGTTTGCAGGGAAGAGGAAACTAAATGAGGCCGGTGCGTTGGCTCCCTTTGATTGACTGCTGATGAATTCTTCCGAGATCACTGGAGGTAAGAAACTGTATAATGGAAATGTTTTGATATTGACAGCTATCCAGTAAAAGTCATTCCTCACTCCGGAATTCCCTCAAGATGGATAAACACAGATTTTCACTTAGCGAGGCGCTAATTAAATATATAAAAGTCCTAACAATGTTGGCTTTCTTTTGTGGGAATGTTCAGGCGCCGCTCAACCTCCAAATGCGGCTTGATCTGCGCTTTACTATGAAATATTCATTACTCTCCGGTATTTTCACATCTGATTTATCCTGCATTTTAACCGAAATCTGAATCTTAATACCCGTGACTGGAATTTATTGGTTTTACATTAGGAACACACGCAGTGGCGCTGATTCCCTAGAGCGTCATTCTATTCGGTGATTTATGAATATGAGCAACGAACACAAAGGAACTAAAATCACGCATCTGGAACTCCAGGGAGGGAAATTTCCTGTTGGGAGTAGAAATATTTTGAAATTGCGGCTCTGTCTGGATTCGTTTGGTTAAATGATGATGGAGGGAGAAAACAGAAGAGAATGACAGCTGAATTTCTATTTTAAGAACAAGGAAATTGCCCAGTAATGTCAAAATATGGTCTAAAATACTGAAAAATGAACAATGTTTACCAATTTTTACACCCGTATGGAGGGACTGCGAAGTTTAAAAGCAAAACTAATTGTTTACCAAACAACAATTTCCGCTCGAAATGAATGATTATTTCCTAATTTCCGAAGACAGAAACGAGCTGTCTTAAAATTGCCATCCAGTGTGCCTAAACCTCTTTCATTTTTTTAAAGTAGGTGTCTAAAACGCCTTGGACAGTGTGTCCGGTCTATTTAGCAGGGGGAATTGTGGGTAAGCGAGCTACGTTTGACTCTATATAATGTTAACTTTATCGCTAGCGCCGCTCTGGCAGCTTTGAACCTTATTCTTATTTGTCCTTTCTTATTAGCCACAAACTGCACTTTCTACTTTATGACTAGTTATTGCTTACTATTTTTATTATTACACTACGTCGTGTTGCCATGGCAACTCAGACGCTACGCCCCTGAGAAAAGAAGGTGCTGACGTTAGCCGATCGAGTCGGGACCCTGCCAAAATCTCTGACACGCCGGAAAACCTTTCAATCGTCCGACCGCTGTAGGGGGGCTGCTTATCGGCACTTGTGACCCTGCGTACACTGCTCGAAAAAACGACAGAGGACTGACACCGTAAGACGGCCCGGCGGTCCTGAAGCCCGTTTGCGAGTGTGAATCGGGTTCATATCGTACCGTGGCTTAACTTGTACGTAGAACTGATGTCAATCTGATCCCGATGATATGAAAACCCCGTGCCAAGGAATGGGTAGTGACCCCTCCTCCCCCTGAAAATAAACCAATAAATAAACAATCAATGCTTCATACAGGGAGGGGAACCGGTGCAGCTTGGGGATCAAATGTCACAGAGGCAGCTAAAAGCCCTCAGAGATAATAAGAAAAAAACAAAAAGCGATAAAATAGTGACTTCCTTACATGTTAATTAGTGCATGAAATTTCACACAGGCAGAATATCCAGCAGCTCCGCCAGCGTTAGATTGCTTTGTTGTTGCATCAGTACGATGCAGGGCTCGCTCCGTATCGCCCCGTGTGTGGTGTTTATTCATTAATTTATGTAGTAGGTTCTCTGATCCCATTTCAGAGAGAATACATAGGCCGCGTCCCCCTTTAGATCTAAGTCGCCGCTAAAACAAAGGTCAGAGTCGGCTTTTCAGCTCTGCTCTTTGTCTCCGTGTGCAGATCAACGTACAGTACATCTGCGGGATCTAACATCTGACATCACACGCCGTGGGATTACTGCAGACGTGGTCATTTTCATACCTGTGTGAAACTTTCTTTCTGTCATTTGGAGGCATATTCTAGGTGCCATTGGAAAAACTACGACCATATAAATGCAGAATGTGTTCCGTAAACATGAAGTATTTTTTTGATATTTTGACATTCCTAACGTTATATTTAATTATTTGAGTCGTATGGAAACATGAAGGGGTCTGAAGGGAGGTTATCGGAGCATACTTCTTAAACTATACATACATTCTAGCTTCACCAAACTCTTTCTGTACTTTATATAGCCCAATATAAATCTTACACAAATTTTGTTTTGTGTGGTCTCCGTGGAAACACGTTGCTTTACGTGTGTTTGAAGGTTGGTCATCTTCTCCGGTGCACATCAGCTTCACTTAACGTTATACGTTTATTAATCCATGATAAGTTCCCGTACCTTGTTACATTTTGATACTGAACCCATCAATAACGAATTTTATTTTATAACTTTATTTTACCGGCAGAATATGTTGAACACAGAATTTTACTGTAACATGTAACATGAACAGTTATAGAAAAATATCCATAATGTCGCGAGCTAGGAATCAGCATTATTATCATTATTAGGCATTATTGTCGTTAAATAACTGATTTTTTTCGTATGTACATTAAAATTTATGATAAAAAAGAAACGTATCTGAAATACTGTTGATTTCAAGGTTGTTGTTTTTTTGTTGGACTGTCATTTTATTTACTGTCCTTTTAAAGAAGTTTACAGTGTACATCTGGTTTTTGGGGTAATTTACCCGAATGTCTTGTACATTTTCACTGTAAATTTTACAGCAACCACAGCCGCCGGTATTTTACCGTAAATTATGGATGACTTTTTTTTTATTTATCTTTTTTTAAAGTGTATTATCTTTCTTCCAGTGAACCCGTGAATCCTGCCATGATGACATCATAGCCCAACTCTGACTACGTGGAAAAACATCATCGCCGTATGAAATCCCGCCGTATGATCCCTGATGATCCCCTCAGGGATCATCAATGTTTTATTAAAATCCATTCAAACGTTTTGAGCTACAAAAACACACACACACACACACACACACAAGGACAAGGAACCAGTGGCACTGATCCGTTAACCTCCTCCAGCTCTTGTCAATAGCACTGTAGTGGAAAAAGTTAATTCAGGATGGCAGCAGTTCAATGTATGGACCACCCATCAATACGTGAACATTTAGTGTTTTTGAGCAGCAGGTGGTCGGCAGGAAACAGAACCCAGATGGACAGGAATTGGTGGAAAGTTGATGACATTTTGAGAGATGGGAGACGGACTCACTTCCAGGGCCGTGTGACAAACTGCAAATGAAAAACAAGTCTAAGATCAGCCAGGAGACAAGGATGCACGCTGACCTTTAGATGCGATGATGCGAAGGCTAAAGAGACTTAATCAGATGGAACCCGTCCTGACGCCGTGGGCTCCGACAGCCGCTGTGCTTGAGCGGCCGACCAAACTATGAAACCTGCTGAATGATTAATAAAAGGCCGTAGCTTCACGTGTGATGTGACTGGAGGGAATGGTTTTTGGCAATACCGGTGCTGTCTGTTTCCCTTCCACACTCACCTGCGTGCTTTGGACTCCCTAAACTTCCACCACCTGCTGTGTGGGAGATCAAATTAGTTGCCATCAGCCAAGGCGGACCCCCCCGCGGACCCCCCCGTTCCCGCTCTGCAATGCAAACTGAAAGCGCTTCCGGCCAGGAAGCACATCTGCTCATCCGACCCAGTGAGAATAATCTATTGCTCATTGTGCAATTTGGTGCCGATCACCAGAAAGTCGCGTGAATATACCGTGTTGTTCTGATCAACCGAGAGAGAAACGGTCCTATCTTTTCCATCAAGGCGGTTCCAGGGCTGGCCCGGAGCCAGAGCCTGATTTGGAAGGCAGTTCTTTGTGTTTCTAGAGCCATGAAGCGGGCTCTCCGCCAGGAGAACTGGTGCCAGAGTCGCAAAAAAAAACAACACTGCTGGTCCAAAAACAAGAATGTGGCTGAGGGGGAATTATTGTGATTGTGACTTACGCCATTATTGTACGATAGTCTAGAAAGAAGCAGATAAACCAGGATGATGGACGATAAAAATAAACACCAAAGAGGTGCTGAAGAGAGTCTCTTTGTAGCGCCGTCCTCAACCCAAGTCAGGAGAAAAACATGGTTGGAGTTCGGAAGACTAAGATGATTTTTGGAGCAATTGTGGCCGGGTATATAGAAACATCAAACAGAAGGTAGGAGTATAACCTCTGGTGAAGCAGCAACAACA
Organism: Lophius piscatorius; assembly: GCA_009660295.1. NCBI lineage: Eukaryota > Metazoa > Chordata > Actinopteri > Lophiiformes > Lophiidae > Lophius > Lophius piscatorius. The sequence continues at coordinate 127,220 of VRLP01001087.1, read as the reverse complement.
TTTTCACCTTCTGGTCCTTGTACACAGACCAGCAGACAAAGGGACTTGTATGAAAGGCAAAAAGAGACAGTGATGTGATGACATCACTCTAGTGCATCTGTGAGGTAAAGATGTGGTTCTAGTGCCTCGTAGCCATAGCGGCATACATCAGTGATGTAGGGATGTGGCTATAGGACCTCTGTGAGGTACTACTTTGGCTATAGTGCCTCTGTGACATAGTGGCATGACTATAGTACATATGTGATGTCGGAATGTGGCTTTAGTACCTCTGTGATGTGGGGGTGTGGCTCTAGTACCTCTGTGATGTGGTGATATGGCTCTAGTACCTCTGTGATGTAATTACATAGTTCTAGTTCCTCAATGATGTAGGAATGTGGAGATTGTGCCTCAGTGAAGTAGTGATTTGGCTCTAGTACCTAAATGATGCTGTGATATTGTTCTAGTACCTTTGGATGTAGGGATGTGGCTCTATTGCCTCTGTGATGTGGTGATATGGCTCTAGTACCTCTGTGATGTAAGTATGTAGCTCTAGTTCCTCAATGATGTAGGGATGTGGCTCTAGTGCCTCTGTGATGTAATGATGTGGCTCTACTACCTCTTTGATATAGGGATGTTGCTCTAGTACCTCAGTGATGTTGCTCTAGTACCTCTGTTATGAAGAAATGTGGCTCTAGTACCTCTGTGATGTAGGGATGTGGCTCTAGTACCTCTGAGATGTAGGGATGTGGCTCTAGTACCTCTGTGATGTAGGGATGTGGCTCTAGTGCCTCTGTGATGTAATGATGTGGCTCTAGTACTTCTGTGATGTAATGATGTGGCTCTATTATAAATTAAACGTATTATTATTATTATTACTACCTCTTTGATATATCGATGTTGCTCTAGTACCTCAGTGATGTTGCTCTAGTACCTCTGTTATGAAGAAATGTGGCTCTAGTACCTCTGTGATGTAGGGACGTGGCTCTAGTACCTCTGTGATGTAGGGATGTGGCTCTAGTACCTCTGAGATGTAGGGATGTGGCTCTTGTACCTGTGTGATGTTGTGATGTTGCTCTGGTACCTCAGTGATGTTGTGATGTTGCTCTGGTACCTCAGTGATGTTGTGATGTTGCTCTGGTACCTCAGTTATGTTGTGATGTTGCTCTAGTACCTCTGTGATGTAGGTATTTGGCTCTAGTGCCAGAAAAAGAACAAACTAGATAACCCCTGGAGGGTAACCGTGTTTAATCAGCTGCCTACAGCAGCAGCTCAGAACCCGTCTGGTTCTGTTTGGTAGAATAGAGCCCAGGGAAAGTTAAAAGTCTGCGGGTGCGTTAAAAAGCAAGAACCCATATTTCTGCCGTTGAGAATATATCCAACAATACATTTCCAGACCATGACGCCCTCTTGTATACTTTTTAATCTCCGCTTTGAAGAGTGAGTAGTACCGCGTCAAGCATAAACTTATTTGCCGGTGCAACGCCATTCATCTTCTTGTCATGCTGCACAACATCCCTGCATCCATCACATCCCATAATGCACACAAGGTCACTCAGCAATGAAAGAATGTTTTAACTGCTGAAAATTTTGTGGACTGAAAGCCCTTTAAGTTTTGCTCATGAGCACGTGTGCACATGGAATACAGTGTGTGTGTGTGTGTTTGTGTGTGCGTGGAGAATGTGTGTTTGTCAGCGTGCAGCCAGAGAATTCTCATTCTGCTCGGAGAGCAGAGGGCCGGAGGGAAATCAAAGTAAGCATCCCCCCCATTCTAAAGCGCCAGCGTTAATAGCTACAACGCCACCCAAGGATTCAGCGCTCAGCGCTTTGCACCGTGAACACCTATTATAGCCAAAACTACTAATCAGCTCTTAAAAGGTGCTTCTTTTTTTTTTTTTAATAAAATTCTCGTAATTTATCCTGTTTGTATTTAAAGTTAAATAGTAAAAAAAAACATTTTTTAAAGATCATAGCGCCTGAATGTATAATATTATAATGTAACTTCACGTTATATTGGTCTAAAGGTATTAAAATGTATAAAGGTACTGACGATTATTCCATAAACTTATTTTGCTTTCTTTATTAAAACATTTGTATATTTTTTTCTATAATGGTGTAATTTCCATTCCAACGACAGTTTACAAAAGAAACAAAACTTAAAAATAATAAAGAAAAATATTAAAAAACAAATAATAACCATAAGAAACTATTCAATAAACTCAATCTGTAACCATGGCAACATCGCAATCCTCAATGTAAAAAAATGCTACTACCTGTACTATCAAAGACACCCAGTTACTTTGCTGCAGTTTGTTTGATGAGATTAATCTGTAACTGCCGCAGCGTGTAAATTCTCAACAGTAAAATGCAGTACCACTAGTATTAATATATATAGTTTAAATTTATGAGTCTTGGTGGTAAGTGCTTCACACGCAGACCAACTTTATAAATGACCAGATTAGTATAGTTTACAGTCCAGGTTCATTCAGTGAAACTCCAGGTTCATAGAGTCAAACATTCTGGGTTCATGCACTAAAACAGTCCAGGTTCATTATGTGAAAATAGTCCATGTTAATACACTGAAAGAGTCCAGGATCACACAGTGAAACAGCCCAGGTTCATACAGTGAAACAGTCCAGGTTCATAAAGTGAAACAGTCCAGGCTCATACAATGAAATAGTCCATGTTAATACACTGTAACAGTCCAGGTTCACACAGTGAAACAGTCCAGGTTCATACAGTGAAACAGTCCAGGTTCATACAGTGAAAAAGTCCAGGTTCATACAGTGAAACAGTCCAGGTTCATCCAGGTGTTTTTGTTTCACAATCGAAGCCCACCTTCCCTTGTGTAATTTTTCATTCCTGTTGTGTTTTCCGACTTGATGCTTCATGAATCATCTTAAACATCGTAAACATCGTCGCAAACATCATCGGGTACATGAGCAGAACCAACCAGAACCTCTGATCCGCGCCGTGATTCACCGCCGTACCTTTAAGGACGGGTTATCCGACTTTGAAAAATGAACAAAACCCATCAGCTCCAATCGGCGCTCTCTGCCGTCCCCGGGGGGGGCGAGCGAGAGAGCGAGAGAGCGTGGATGTTGTAAAAGAGCCCATTAATAAGGGAAGAGCTTGTTCCTTCATGTGGTTAAAGTGTTTCTGGAGGGCATCCGCCATGTCCTCGGCGCTCTTTAGGGGTTGGAGGTACGGCCAGTGATGGGATGTGTCCCATTTCTTAATGGACCCTCCACCCACCAGGGTGGTTGCCTTGAAGGGCTGGATGCACTTGTCTGATAGAAATTACATCAACATTTAAAAGCCAATATTTGGTAACTTGAACGTAAAGGATAACGGAAGCGGTTTAAAGGAGCGGTGAGGAAGACTTTCGCTCTGATGACGGTGGATACTTGGTTTTTTTTGAGAGGTTTTCTTGGGTTGCTGGTAAAAAAAAAAGAAAAGCTGAGGGCGTATCATTGATGGACAAAAGGAGATTAATAGTCGGCATCTCTGTCTGTTTTTAATTAAGCAAAGTGGTGCTTTGAGCTAAAAGTCAGCGTCAGGATGCTCACATTCCTCTGATGACTGCATTAACATGATAATATTTAACAGGTACAACGCTCGCAAACGCTCGCCATCTCAGCTCAGCGGGGAATGACATTTATTTTATTGGCAGTTGGTCTCAAGCCAAAGTATTGCACTTTATTCTTTTGATCAACAAAGTTGCATTTTAATACAAATAATGAGTACTGTTTGTTTTAACCGTTGTTTTTTTCATGCAGGGAATGGAGCTCCCAATTTCCCATCCAAACTATGAGACCGCCAATTCATTTGAAATGTTATCATACATGTAAATAAATAAAGAAACAATAAAGTATAAAGATGCATTTGATTTTCTTCATAGACGGGGTTTATGCCGTACGTAAGTTTATTACTGTGTAATTACATTAAGATTCCATGTATGTGAACACAGAGTTGGTCAATAAGGCTGATTCTGATTCTGAATAATCCTCTGGGGAAAAGGAATGTCTGTAAAAACGGTAATTAGAAGGATTACAAGATGATTAAATAGTTACATTAATTGTCATTTTTGGGTTTATTTTGTGTTTCTCTCTTCACTGTTCTGCGTTTTACTGTTTCCTGTTTTATTTTGAAAATGTTTCTCCATGTTGTTGTTTTTTTAGCTTTACACTTCCTGTTATTGTCTATTTTTTATTAATTCCTTTATTTTGTCCTCTTTCTTCATAGCTACTATAATTTCTCTCTCCTAGTTCCATATTTGTTATCTTTCTGAGTTTTTTGTGGCTTTTCTTTCAACTATCCTCTGGTGTGACATCATTATCACCTCCGTCCTCCTACCACCTGTGTCTCATTGTTATTTATACTCGGTGTATTTATGTCCGTGCCAGAACGTTGATGATGCTGATGTCACACTTTAAACCCTTTTTTCTTGTGTGTTTGTGTGTTTATTTCGCATTTATTGCCATTTTCTGGCTGCTCTTGGTTTTGACTGTAAATGGCTTCATGGACTTTTCCTTTTTTTTGACTTTGGATTTTGTACATTAAATCAGTGAACCATATCCGGCCTCTTGTGTTGCCTCCATTTTTGAATTGCTCAGTTTTCCTAACAGTCGTGTTGGACAGAGGCATCAAAAGAGAGGCTCTCATGCGTGATGTCTTTGCAGCCTTAACAGCTTTTCCTGCAACCTTTATTCATGATCATTCTTCACTGTTCACCCACGGCCGGTCCAGTTCCAATTGATTGCTACACTGAGTTATACAATCGCTACCTCCTTCACTGTCGGCCTTGAATAGCCCTTTTTTGGGAGTTGGCTGTAGCTCAGGAGGTAGCTTCAATCTCCACCAATCAGAAGGCAGCAGTCACGACCTTGCACTGTCCCTGCAGTCTGCATGTCGTAAGGTCCTTGAGCGAGACCCTGAACGCCTCACAGGGGTCCACCCCCTCCTCCCCAGGAAGGAGACCAATTTCACAAATTTCAATGTACTGTGTACTATGTACTGTACTGTGTGTGTATAATTGTGTTAATATATATGCGGTAAATTAGTGGTTCCAAACCTTTTTCTAGAATGTGACCTTGATCATCCAAAAATATTTTTTTCCACGAAAAAATAACTTTTGAAAGACTTTGCTGTGATATCAGTAAACCAACATGAGTTACCTGAAAAAAAAAAATATATATATTTTTGGCATAATGCAATAACTATTAAAGTAAACCTGATGAAAATTTGTGAAATCTGGTTTAATAATTTATTTTTTTTGGTCTCTATATTTTCTGTGGGGTTGTTGTCATGCCTTTTCCCAAAGCAAATACTTAAATTCGTTAAAAATACAAATTTATTCCCAACACTTTGTTGTATTTTAAATGTGCTTTACAAATATTCTGAGTCAGCTTAATACCAACCAGGAATTTCTGTTCATTTCTGCCAGTGAATGTGACTGTATGTCAAATCAATATGTAGAGCAAGGTGGTCGGCTGTGGCGGCCCCTAGAGGGAAGAGCGGAAAGAACAAGAAGAACAAGAAGAACAAGAAGGAGATTTGTAGATACACCAAGGATTGAATACAAAATAGGAATAATTACTTCAGTTAATTTACCATATGTTTCTAGCTATTTAAGAAATCCTGCATGATTTATATTCTTCAAACATCTCACCTACCCTCCTGCAGTACCACCAGCTGCCACCAGGAGTACATGTAGCCCTATTTAAAGAAACACTTAAAAATAAATAATAATAATAATACATGTATTTAGTAAAAAACTTTTCACAAAAACAAATTCACAAAGTGATTCAGAAGATAAAAGAAGACATTTATTCTCATTTGCCGAAAACATTTATTATATTATGAAAACATTTATTTTCATTTTCTTTAAAGCACATGGCAAAATAAAATATACAAAATAAAAGTGATATAGTAAAGTCAAATTAGCAATGTCATAAGTGTACGTCACAAAAAGTACTTGACATTTAGTTGTTTTTTTTGCTGCTAATGGGTTTAAAGGGGGTATTTGTAAATAGATTTTTCCGCAGTCGAAAACATTTTTTCCTCATTCCGCTATTTCTCCGAATATGAATTAGGATAATAGCGGCGCATAAATTCACAAAGTCGGAAACAAATCTATTGAGCAGCTGTTGGATGTAAAGTTTTCATTTCAGCAAAACTAAAAACCGATTTCTTGCCTTGGTCCCGACACGGCGGCCATTAAACGAATTAAAACACGCAAATAAAAAAAAATAATAATAAACTTAAAAAATCCACTACCCGCGTGAGAGAGATGAATGAGGTTCCATCCAAGATATTTACAGGTGACTTATTACATTCACCAAATAAAACGCATCCGGGTCACAAAAAGGAGAATTCTAAACAGGCAATTAAGCCTTTGGTAAGAGCCTTAATAAGGCAAGCAAAGTACATAAAACCGGGGGAAGTAAGTGAGTGTCAGTGCAAACGACTTTACCGAACGCTATTCATCACGGGACTAAGTGGTAGCATGGTGTCGGGCCGCTAAATTCTAACAGCATTAATCCGAGATAGCAGAGCTCATACCAGCCAGTATCAATAATGGCAATAATAACTCATCCATCTGGAAGCCATCCAAGGCCTGACTGGTTAATTATGCTCCCCTCATGAATATGCCTCCTGATTTTAGCAGTAGGAGTAGAAGAAGAAGAGGGAACAATGCGCTCTCATCTAAATAGCTTTCGTTAGCCCTTTCAGATGGCTGTTATTGGCTCTTGATCACCATCTTTGAGGGGTGGGGGGCTCGGGCCTCCTCCAAGTTGGTGGACGTCGAGGGGGACCTTGAGCATCTGCAAACATGACAAGAAGTCATTTATTAGAGAGCAACCTTGACCGGTTCATTGTCCCCAAACTTGAAATTGTCATTTCTGAAGGAAAATAGCTAGATGGCTGGTGTGATATGAATGGGTTTAATGTGAGGAGGAGGAGGAGGAGGAGGAAGAGGGGGGGTGAAGGACGGAGCGAGCCCTGATGGCCTTCATCACCGGGCTACTGCAGATGTAGAATGTTCTCCTTCAGTACCATAGCATGCGTGAGCAGGGTGAGAGAGAGATTGATGTTAATACGTATGTCGATGACACCAGTATAAGCTGCTGCCTGATGCACCGGCGTTTTCTTCTTGTTCTCCACAAGCATAATAAAAAGAAATCTTCTTTTTTTTTTACTCAACGGGATTTTAACTCGCAGGTCAGGGTTATTGATTACAAGTCTAGACTCTCTTATTATTTTAAAAAGAAGCTGAAAAGGCTCCCATCAATGAAAGAAGAGGCTGTAAAATGAGAATTCTCAGGAGGAGAAGGAACGTTTGGGAATGTGCTACGGAGAAAACTACTGACATGAAGTTATCTGAGGATATGCTGTTTTGTAAAATGAAAACTTCTCAAGTAATCTTATCCCAGGAAGGTCAGGGTTCATCAGGGAGTCATCTTCGCTGCCTCCACCGCAGATCTCTCGTGTTAACGTAATAACTCTGTTCCATGGCTTTCAAATTGTATAACCGTATTGACCCGGACTAGTCACCAGGGGGAGCTTTTTACGAAAAACACTGTTTTACATTCATAACATCACAACCATTTGGTCCGATTTAGTCCAATTTAGGTGATTATGAATAAACTCGAGAAATCTACCTTGTAAAAAACAGATATTTTACTCTAGGAGTTCATATTTTATTATTGTGAGTTTTCTTTACAAAGGATTTTTCGGACGTTAACTTCAAAACCGTTCGTCTGATGTAGTCCAGCTTCGGGAAATATGAGTCAACTGAATCCGCTTTTCTTAGGAGATAAACTGCGGACAGAACTTCACATTTAGGAGTTCAATCAGGGGAGTTTCTTGTAGAACGCAGGGGATTGGAGACTTTTACAGAACGTACCCTCGCTGTCTATAAGCCTAGTTATTTTAAGAGAATCTGAAATGTTGGTTGGTTCATTGGGTCGATTTGTCCAGATTTTAGACAAAATGTACCTCAATTATATATGTGAGCCATATTTAACTCTAATTATTCACATTTCACTCACTAGGGGGGGCTTTGAATAATTTTAATTTTTTTTACCAGTACTCACCAACCATTAACCCGATTACGACCAAATTGGCTCACATGAATCGACACAAGGCGTTCTACCTTTTATATATATATATACTATTTCACTCTAATAGTTCATATAATAGTTTTACTCATCAGACCGAGCTTTTTATTTTATGGGAATTGATCTTAAAGTATATTGCTGACTTCATGGATATAGTTATGTTGAGTCAATGAGGACTGTTTGAGATTATTATTGAAATCACGTTTAATTCAATATAAATTAAACATGTATATTGCCTGTACAACACAGAGGATTGGGGGGCTCTTCGGGGATATACCCCTGCTGTTGGGGAAACAAAATCAAACAAACAAAATCAATATACAGTTAGTAATACTAAAAGATGTTATGTGGCGGCAAAGGCTCCTTTAATACTAATGAATTTGTGAGTAGATTTATGTTATAATATATAATTATATAACAATTATACAGTGCTGTAAAGTAGAACTTTAATGCACCATTTTCTTCTACTACACTATCGAGAAACCCTTTTCGATTCCATTATGTTTATCTGACAGGTCTGAGTTATTGATTATAAGTCTAGACTATTGTTAAAAGAGCGTCTGGAGGCTTCAAGGGGCACCCTGGAGATTCTTTAGTGATACGCCTGAACCACCTCCGCTGGCTGTGTTTGACGCTAAGGTGTGGCTGGCTCCGCGCCAAGTTCCTTTTGGGTATCAGGGTGCCTGCCTTATCTCTTAGGCTGAGTCCAGCCGCCGTGTGGAGGAAGATCCGAGCTGACTTCAGCGGATTGTTTCTGCTCATTCCTCCGACCACAATCCAAAGCGTTTGACTATTCGCCGTGATCGACTGATCCGATTCTGGGTCGCACCAAAACCACCTGCCATTTCAAAGGTACCAAACTCAGAAAAATGTTGCATTTTTTTCTCCGTCATCTTCTGCTGCCTTATCCCCTGAAAAAATAATAATAGAAAATGTGTGAAGAAGCCAGATTTAAAGGAAGTGACAAGTGAAATCCTGGATATGTCTATTATCTGGATCCACACCAAAATGTTATGGGATCTATTCTATCCAGAGACCCTCCACCACCAAATGTCATGGAAATCCTTTCAGTAGGGTTTTATTTATTCATTTATGTATTTATTTATTTAATGTTTTTATTCATTTTATTTTTCTACCCTAACTTTTATGACAATCCAACAAAAAAAAAACAAACACGGGTGAAAATAATTATTTTTCTCATCATGTCGGAGATTGCCTTTGAGGAGTTTTTCACACTATGACCATTATATATATTTTAAATTTATGGTATATAAGACATTGTAAACCTATGGCATATATATTTGGTATATAATATAAGATAAATATATGGTGTTTTTATTTGGTATATAATGGATGGTAAATAATGTTGTATATTTTTGTTTTATAATATATTGTAAATATATGGTGTATATATTTGGTATATGATGCATGGTTAATGTATGTTATATATTTGGTATGTAGTACATGGTGAATATATGGTGTACCCATGTAATACATGGTAAATATCTGGGGTAAATTTGATATAAAATACATGGTAAATATATGATGTATATATTTGATATATAATAACTGGTAAATATTTGGCATATATTTGTGAAAAATGTTGATTTCTAGGTAAAAAAAAAAAGAAAGTCTGAACTGACTCCAATTTACAGTCATTTTATTTAATGAAATATATAACTGTCAACAGGCTGACATTCAATATTAAATATTTATGGTAATTCATAGTAGTGTCTCATATAGTGTTAATTCGGGGCAACCACAGCTGCTAGTATTTTACCGTAATTTATACAGATTTGTTTTTTCAGTGTAGTCTTGTTCTTTTGTATGAATAAAAATGGCAAAATGTTAAGAGTAGATAGATTCTTAATTCCATGATTTTAATCAATTTCGTCATCGTCGTTTCACACATCCAAGTTTGTCCCAATAAGAAAAAAAATTCTTATATATCGAGGTTATAACAGTCAAAGTAGCTCAAGGTAAATAAGTTCACAGCCAAAAAACAAATCATAAGAAATACTTCCCGAGAAATGTGGTCTTGTTTCTATTTTTTTTTTTTTTTTACTTTGGCGATGACCTGAAGAGGACTTCAGTGCCCAATCACCACATCGTAGGTGGTATTTCTACCGTGGTCTTCAAACGCTGCCTCCATGTCCAAACGCCGACCTCCCTTTGGATTCAGAGATGTAGCCTCTAGCCTCTGAAGGTGATTGGAAATGCCACAGCACAGCTGGGATTCACAAACTCCACTCAGCTTCTCAAGTTTTACTTCTTCTTTTATGCAGACCTGAGCCCGGCTGGCGGAGCCCGGCTAACCTCTGCAGGAAGTTTTTCCTTGAGAGAGAACTCACTCCTCTAACCCAGATCTATCTTTGAAGATGAGCATCCTCCTTCTGGAAAAAATGAATCCCCTGCCGGAATAGAGAGAAAGTTTCTCGATCCCGGAGGATTGGATCCCCAAATTTTGCCGCAGACTGAATGAGGGGATTGGAGAGTGGATGGTGTGAAGCTCCGGCGATTCTGCTCTGACACTTAATCATCACAGTATAACAACGACTTCTGGGAGGCGGAGCGGTCCGGTTAACCAACGGTACCCTGACTGCTGTTACGATGAAATCCTCTGATCCTACACTGGTGTCCCGGACCCTGGGTTCATCCTGGTGCAGGACAATGCCGGGCCTCATGTGACCAGAGTGCGAAGGCTCATTCAGGATGAAGATGGTATTGATGCCACTGACTGGGCCTCGTGTTCTGTAGACCTGAATCCACCTGAGAACCTCTTGGATTTTATGCAGTGGTCCATTTAATGCAAACGCATTAAATCCTTTTCTTTTGCTTTATTTTTTTCTTTTATCTACTTTTTATTGTTTAACCCAGTTTCTTTTTTTGAGTCGATCTCAACTTTGGTCTTTTTTTGATTTTTTTTTTCTTCTTTTTATAAAGATTTGTTGAGAATTTTGGGAATTCACAACTTGGAACAAACAAGTTTGATCTCTCCCCTTCTTTTGTTCATATATGTCTTAGAGCGCTGCATGATTAGTCCTCGTCTCAGTGAGGGCAGGGGAACGAACTTTTGAATTTACTGTCCGCCTCAAAGTTTCACAACAACGTTAAAACATTAGACACGCTTCGTTTTTCCACATGACTTACGACGGGCCCCCTTTGGGGCTTTACTTACGGCGTATTAGTTTAACTATGACTGATGCGTCTGTCGGTTCGGTTGGGAGAGCAATGATAAGCGGCTAGCTGCTACTACATCTAACCTTTTTGTAAAGGTCAGGCAAAATAATGAAAGAGGTTCATCCGTGACTGAACGGAAGCAGCTATGAGGATCATGTTGGCGAAGTGCAAGAACAGTGTCATTAACCCCGGGCTCCGTCTTATGCTCGCTGTCTCGGGGTATTTTTAGCGCTTGGCACTGATGTCGATGTCGGCCCGCGTGGTCCCGGCTTAAAAGCCTGTTGGCTGATGTCCTTTCATTTCCTTTCATATCAGGACTTTTATTTCGTTCCTTAGCAAATGCATCTTATGAAGGCAGTAATGTGGCGGTATTGATGTCCGCATAATGATTTGTTGCTGCCGGCAGCACCAGGCTACCTGGGGAGAGAGAAGTGACATTTCCGCACAGGTATCTGAGGTCTTATGGTGGAAAAGGAGAAGAAAAAAAGAAGTCTCCCATCTGCCTCTGAACAGCGCTCGCGTCACTAAAATTAATAATTTACGGTGACATTTTCAAGCGTGGTGAACTACACCAAAGGGAACTTTTGTTTTTCGCTCTATCCTGAGCAAAAACAGGAGCACTCATGTGGGAAAACACAAGGTCAACTGGAGAACGGGTGCATTATCCGGGTGCACATCTGGATATCTTGTAATTATCGGCCATTCCAAGCTTGGCCACCATTATCTTCTGCTAATTTAATTACGTGGACGGATTTGGTTGACACTGTTGGAAGACCGGAGGCCTTCTGAAGGACACTGCGATTGCACTCCACACGAGGAATAAGGCTTTCAGGAATATTTGACTCTCATAGCATAAATTTGAACTTGACCTATGTTGCCGTACCTGAGAGTAAGTGTATATCCCCAAATATTTTACAAGACATCACCCTGATAGAAGCCAGCAAATTAAATGTGAAGTTATGTCCACGGTATTTCCCGTAAAAATGGTCCCCCTAGTGAGTAAAATATGAAATATAGATTTTCTTGAGTCAATTCATATGCACCAAATCATACCAGCAGTTAGGAAGTTATGTCCAAAAAACAATGTTTCTTTTGTGAAAAAGCTCCCAAACTGGAGTAAAATATGAATTATTGGAGTAAAACACGATGTATGTAAAATAGATGTCCTACAGTTGATTCATGACACCAAATATGGACTGAATGGGATTGACGGTTGAGAAATTATGGCCACAAAACATTTGGAGATAAAACTCCCCCAATCTCAGGGAAATACAACCAACCTTTCCCAAAATCATCTATGAAACAGTTTTTGAGTTATGTGTACGGAAATGTGTTGGGTTTTTTTAACGGTGGATTCTTTTACTAATAGATAAAATAAAATATGAGAATTGCAAAATGGATCTCAAAGAGTCGATTCATACGACACCAAAGTTGTACCAAATCGGATCAACGGTTAGTAAGTTTTTTATAAAAAGCTCCCCCTTGTGAGTAAAATATGAACTACTAGATTAAAAAAAAGTGATATTTACAAGATGGATCTCAAGATGGACTTTCAATCTCAAATTGGGAGTCAATTCATATTCACTATATTTGGACTAAATTTGGACTAAAACGTTTGAATCATTTAGGCACGAAAAATTTGCAGCTAATGCTCCCCCTAGTGTCGAAAACATATATCTGAATTTTCCCAAAACGTTAAAAGGACCTCCACAGCATCACCCACACCCAGGGATACTAATGATACTTTTATCTATTGTGCTGTTTTTACGTGTTTTCAGGCACCTAGACTCAAATATTGTCACTGTAATCGTTTTAATGGTGGTCTTTTGTGGGAAACATACAGAAGCTGTTTCCTTTTTTTTTTTACTTTCTCAAGCTGTAAATGTCACAATATACCCTTCACGGCTCATATATAATTTAACCCTCTTAAGGAAACATAAAAAAAAAAAAAAGCGCCACATTTGGCGTCATCGTCTCACGAGCGACCCGCTTCTAAGTGTCATCGTTTATTCATGAAAACACGCGTCTTTTGTTCGTCTCCGGTGTTCGGACTCATGTACTGTCAGCAGTAAATGTCAAAGATTCTTCAGCTTCATTCAGAGGTTTCTCAGAAAAGAAAGAAAGAAATCCATAGGGTGGAAACAAAGAAGCGTCTTTCTACGACACCTCTGCATTTTTTTTTTTTGCATTTTTACGTACTGCAAACAGTGACTGAAGTGGTTAAATTGATTTTTTTGTTTTCCTCTCTGTTACCATGGTGACAGGTTAAACATGACGGTGGTTCAATTTGTTTCTGTAGCATGAGTAAAAAAAACGGCTCATATAATTATCATTAAACCTTTTACAAACTTCTATTTAAATGTAAGTGTATTTTGATATTAAGAGTGTATAATTGTTTATATTTTCTGTTACCAGGCGGAAAAGGTGAGCGTTTATCTTTTTCTTTTATTTAACCTCCTATTTAAAAGAAACAATCGAGTCCTCAAGTGATATTTTTGTGCTTTTTTAAAGGCTTTTATCAGAACGAGTTGAATTGTTTCTCGTTCTGAGTGGAATTTTGTTTTTAATGAAAGTTTTTGGGGCTTAACTACAACAAGAAAATCTGATCAGTATTTTATTTTTTTCTTATCCCTCCATCAACTTTCCTGTTGATCAGTTTGGTTGTTTTAACTTAATCCTGCAAATAAATTAACCAACTAGTCTAAAAAAAAAATAATAATAATTTTTTTTTTTAATTATGAAAAAAACAATACTTAAAACAACATTTTGTTTTTTTATTAAATTAATCTGGGTTTGAAAATCCAATCAATCAATCAATAAAAATAAGTGGTGAAACATTGGTGGAAAAAAAACTGTTGAATCGTTCGATTCAATAAAACTTTAGATTCACAGAATTATTTTTGGACTTTTCTTTTCAGTGAAAATTCAAACGATGAAAAATTCAAAAAAAAAAAAAGTGCTGAAAACAAAACCTGAACAAATAGAGTCAGTCCAAAAAATGTGAGAAAAAAAAAAAGAAGTCTGGTCAGGTGTTTTGTTGTTGTTTTGTTCCAAAAAACATATCTGGGTTTTATTGTTTACGTTCGGAATTGCCTGTTAAATCATCCAACACAATAGAATTAGAAGCACAGAATTGTTATTGGACTTGTTCTACCTGTTCCGGGCTCGGCGCCGGATGTGTGAAATGTCATTTCTCGGAATACATTTCCCTGTTTGTCATTCCAAGTCGCTCTGGATGGAAGTCAAACAGCAGAAATGTCAGCGTAATGTAATGCTAATGACTTTTATGTCGAGCTTTGTGGAATCCTCTACCTCTCCAACGCCGAGCCAAATATTTATGCAACCATGCCCGCCGCACTCCCACATGGAGAAACGCACAATAACCCACTTCAATCCTTCAAAAGAGCCATCTGATACAATAAAGGAGAAGACGGCGGAGAAAATGTAATCGGCAGCCGCAGATTGGCTCCAAAGAATTCCTGATGTTTTTTTGTCCTCCGCTGCGCTACATTTTGTCAGCTGGACAAAGTTGTCAATCAAGCCGGCAAACCTATTTTACCTCGTCAATAGGACGGAGGAGAGAGTGTTCATTCTTTCAACAGAGGGTTAGAGATTAAAGTAGGCCGAGCGGAGAAGAGGTAATTTTCCGGGATGATGTATTGACACTAAGACTCGATCATCTCCAACATTCCATCTCAGGTCTGCTCTTTGAGACGGGCGGACCGCCGGCTGCCACTCAAAACTATTGTCTTACTACGGACGTTTGTGTTTTTACTTCACGTGATGAACTTATTTCTTTGCTTCAATAATAAAGGTGGGGAGCGAATCGCCCGGAGTGAATAATACATATTTTCCATCTACATTTAAATTAGATGCTTTTTATATCTCCGGGCCTCGGACTGTAATTAACTTGGCTTCTTCCTGCAAAAATCCTGATTTCCTATAATACAGATTGAGAAACTTGGCCGATGCTT
This sequence comes from Lophius piscatorius, assembly GCA_009660295.1. NCBI lineage: Eukaryota > Metazoa > Chordata > Actinopteri > Lophiiformes > Lophiidae > Lophius > Lophius piscatorius. The sequence continues at coordinate 111,967 of VRLP01001087.1, read as the reverse complement.
TTGTCCCCGACGGCAGGAGTAAATCCCCGAGAAGCTCCCACCCCCCCTGTGTCGTACAAGAAATCTCCCCTGATTGAACTCCTCATATTAAATGTGAAGTAAAAAAAATACTATGTATATAAAATAAGTCTCCTCGAGTCGATTCATATGGACCGCATTACGACGGGTGAGATATTATGGTCCATAAACTTTTGGGGATAAAGATCCCCCTAATGTCGAAAATAAACAACCAACCTCTCTAAAAATCACACTAAGGTTTTTGGCGACATTGAATTTGAAAATGATCCATGACGGGGTTTTAGAGTTATGGCGTTAACACGATGGCGGCGGCGATGATGATTTCATAATATCCCCGTCTGTCTTTGGTGATGTAATGAGAGTCAACAGGACGGATATTGAACAGTTTCACACTTGCAGTATGTTTGTTCATGATGGTCTCATGTGTCTGAATGTTTGTGGTAAATGTTAAATGCGTGATTGTCTTCTTAAACAGAACTACCAAAGGATGAAAAATGAATTTCAGCGAAAACTGACCGTAAAGTTGTATCGGATCGGATCGGATCGTATGAAAGCAGATCGCATGAGACCCTGTTATCCTGGTCATACCTGCATACGGGATTAAGGGTGCCTTCTAAGTGGTCATGGCACGAATCCGTCCAGAACACTGATCACACGCTATCAAAAAACCCAAACGGCGAGCTCTACCTCTAATCTATGATGCCACCAATAGGTGAACAAAAGTATCCGTTCTGTTCCACATCACTGTACCACAGTTTAATGATCATGTCAGCGTTTCTGTTCAAAGGCCTCGATACCGATCAGATAAGCCTCTCGTTTCCTCCCCTTATTTAAATTCCCTTGAACTCGAAAATGGACCCCCCTTACCCACACTGTCCATTGAGGAAGTGAAACGGGATCCAAGAAACGCTCTTGGAGAGGAATTCTGATTAATAACATAAAAGAATGTGCAGCGCCACTGAAAATTACTCGGCTAAGGGAATTTTGGAGTGGGAAAGCCGGCAGTCATCTTGTATTAAAAAAAAAAACGTGGCGTTTGCTCTCTCTCTTTCTCTATCGTTGGAGTTGTACTGTGGGTGATGGTTGGAAATGATAGCGCGAAAGTGCGAATCCACCAAATGTGGAGCTGGAAAGGAAACAGATTGCAATAAAGTTCAAGGAAGCTGCGGAGCCCCTCCATCAAACGGGAGGCCAAGTCAGCTAAATGACGGCGGGATTAGCTCTGGAAGCATCGGCATCCCTCATGAAACATGTTTTCCTTCATCGCGACGCTTGTTTGATCTGCAGCAAATTAAACGGTCACTCTGTTATCTCTTTGTCGGCTGTGACCTTGAATGTTTTCCCATTAAAGTACCAACACTCCGACAAGTATCCATCTCAGCCTCGGGGAGCTGATGCACGAAGATAATGAATCAATTGTTGCCTTTGTCCATGATCCAAAGGTATGATAACCGGCGCCGGAGCCTGTTTGCCTGAGAAACTCTCAAAGCTCCGGGGAGTGGCTGTGGGCTCCGGCAGAAGGGTAAACTGATGCAGAAGGAGGTCACTGTGTATTTTTCCCAGCAGTGTGTTTTTTCTTCTTTGAACACTTTGTCCACAAGGAACTTCTTTAAAGAGTTTTTCTTCTGTCTGCTATTGAGTTTCTTAGAAAATTCTTCATCAAATATGTTCAAGGAGACTTTTATTCTTGTTTTACTCAACAACAAGATGGAAATAGTATGAACGAACGGAACTAAAAATACATGTTTAGTGGCGTAACGGACCGACTCGAGCAGATCTGTGTTGTATGTATCTTATTTCACTCCAGTAGTTCACATTTCAGTCACTAGGGGGAACTTTCTTTTGTTCTACAAAAAAAACACTGTTTTCCAGAGATAAATTAAATTCTGTTTCATGGATCATTTTCAAATTTTATACCCACACAGATCCTTTTGTGAGGACAAAGCTGATTAAGTTTGGGAAAGGTCAGATGTATATTTCTGACACTAGGGGGGGCTTTATCTCCAAAAGTCTCTCGGGCCATAATTTCTCAACATCTGGCCGGATTAAGTCCAATTTTGGGGAATATGAATCGACTATTCTTGTGTACTTCATATTTTACTCCTACTAGTTATTAGTTTTACTCAACAGGGCGGGAATCTTATTTTAACACAGAAAACCAACTGCTTTTTAGACATAACTTCTAAACCATTGGTCCGATTTAGTCTGAGTATATATTATATTTAACTCACCAGGGGATGCTTTTGTAATTTGAGGAGTTCAATCATGGGTAGTGTTTGTACAACACAGGGGATAGGGGGCTTTTCGGGGGATATACTGGACTCCTGCTGTTGGGGACTTCTGCCTAAGGCCTAGTACAACTGTGTGGATTCAAATCTATCTTTGGGCTTCATTCCTTTCTGTGTGGAGTTTTCATGTTCTCCCATGTTTGGGTTACCCCTGGCTCCTCCATCTTCCTCCTGCAGTCCACAAACATGTAATATGATTTATTAAGAACTCTAACTGCACATAGGTGTGAAAGTGAGCGTAAGAGGTGGTCTCTGTGTTGAACCCTGCGATGAACTGGTGAATTCATGCAGGTGGAATCTTCCCCTGTGTCCATTGTTGGCTGGTATAGGCTTCAGCCGCTTCCAGTGACCTCGAACAGGATAAGCGGTTCGAGAAAAATGAACCAATTAACTCTTCAGTGGGCCACTGGAGCCGCTCTTTGTGGCAGAACCAGACTGGACTAAAGTACTACCAAATCCAATTACGTTCGTATTGGTGCGGAAACGAGGCCATATTCCATTCTGGGAAAACGAAGGGTCTAAAAATATGATTAAAATGCCCGAGTCACGAGGTATCGATATGATTGTTGAGATACCAGCTTTTCAGAGAGCTCGGCATTCTGCTTGATGGCTAGAACCCAACCAATTGGTGACCCACTGTTGGAAGAACCCAGCCGGTGGGTGGGTTTGTTTCCAAAACCATGAACCGGAAACTGAAGGTTCACCATCGCCAGGGACTTTTTTTTCCCAGGCAGTTTATCATCTTGTCCGTTCAAAAAAATCTTCAAAGTATCAAACTTAAATGAAGTATTTAAACTTAAAGATACATTTAATCTTAAAATGCTCCAATATTACTCTCTAATCTTATTTCAAAATTGTATCGGTCATAACTCTACAACGATCTCTCTACTACGTTGATAGAAACTTCTTTATAAATCTCCACCGGGGGAAATTTATGAGGTGGTTAAGGAGATAGGATTAAAAAAAACAAGAAAAAACAGTAATTACAGTAATTGCACTTATTAAAATAAACGCAAAGCAGAGAAAAGTAATACGTTGGGATAACAAGGGGGAAATTGTTAAATTTTAAGTATAACTTGCCGATTCTGAGACACAAACCTGTTATTAGTAAAATATAGTTAAAACTTAGATTTACCAGTTCCTTTATCTAAATCTCACGTTAAGGAATCTTACCAAACAAATATTCACGTCATCTATTGTTAAGCTTTTTTACTTATTACAAGCTTGTAATCATCTTTTTTTCTTCCTTTTTTTTACTTTATTTTTGAAAAAGGGGAATTTCTTTCCAGTGAGATTAAGGAAGTCCGATCCGTCAACAAGCCGGAGAGTCAACAAAAATCTGACTTTGTCCAGAAAAACAAATATGCATCAGGAATATTAACTCTGCATCATTTTAGATTCCACATCCTGCCCGCGCCGCAAACTCCTGACATGATTTATTTTGACGGGGCCATTTTAATCGCGCCTGTAACTCTACTGTAAATACTGAAAATGAAAACCCAATGAATCGTGCCACCGTGTGTAACCGTTAACAGCAAAAAAAAAAAATTACAAGTGACACGCTCTCGCTAACGCTGGCAATAACTGTGATTTAGCGGGAAATGACAGGTGCGGCGTGATCATAAGTTGTAGTTTTTCTCCCTGACTGATCTCGCCGCGGCGACATAATGAGTTTGACATTATGTTGTAAACGTCTTACCGCTACTCCGCCACAAATTAATATTTAAAAACCACAAACCCGCTGTTTTCTCTCTCTTTAATGGCCCGAGAGTCTCGGCACTCCTAAAGCTATGCCCAATTAATCACAGGAAACACGGCTAAAAACGCCCCCTCCCCCCCATAGCCGAACACCGACCGCTCTAGCGTCTCGTTTAGTGCCTTTTTTAATTTCCCCCTCCGCAGTGAAACATCATCTCCTCTCATTTCCACACGTGTCGCGTTAGTTTGAGGATCCCGTCTGCACCAGGCCACGTCATTAAACCAGGAATATTACCGGCTCGGCCGTTTTCCTTGTTGCTAACGCTCCGGCGACGCCCGCTAAACGTTCCGATGTACAGCCCGAACTGTGAATGCTTGATGCTGGCACTCCACATATAAGGGGATATTAGCCTTTCTTTGGCTCGTCATGCCCATTAAAGAGAAAGAAAAATGACATCACGAGATTGGCCCGTGAGGTTGAATACCCATTTATGAGCATATGGCGTCTAGTGGGAAAATTGTCGGAAACATTAGCATTTCCAGGAGAAGTCAATCAAGTTCAGTCAATCAATTACGAGCGGCGGTAGTGATTACGGCAGAGTGTGCTTTTCATGCCGAGCATACCTAAGTGAGTCGCTCCTTATCTCCGGCGCAAGTGACGCTCCAATTTGGCTGCGTATGAAGTACCGCCGCTTTTCATTTGGATTTTTATTATTTTATTTAAATATTTTTTTTATTCCACCCCCCCCGCCAACATCCCACACTAGTTGTTACTTTGCACCAATGCTTACCGATGATTAAACACATTTGCAGCCTTATTATTTAATCATGTTGTGGATGGATGCGATGCTTATTAATTAGAGATTATGAGCGATGTCTATGTGTGTTTACATCCTGCAGAGCAAGAATAATCCTTATCACCCAGAGCCAAACCGCGGCTCGTCAGACAGAACTAGTAGCGTCGGGATTGTTTTAAGGGACTCTAAAAATAAAAAAACACGGGCTTCTTATAATCTGCGTCTGTCATGTCTGATTTAAATTTATTTCTTTATTTCCACCCTGATTCAGACGTTAGAATTTGTGAAAGTCATGTTTTGGGAGACTGGATTGTTCGTCTGCCAATCAGCCGGTCCAAAACTTTTTGGCCGGTAATGAAAAATCTCAACCAAAAAAAACAGAACAAGGAATGAACCTTCAATTTCTTCTATAATATTTCCAGTCAGGAAACGGGCCACAAGTATTACGACACACAACACCCTGGACATGGACTGTTCCGGCTTCTGACAGTTTGGCCTACCGAAGGGGAGCGTTTGTTTCATTCATTCATTCATTCATTTATTCACTCATTCATTCAAGTTTTCTTTCACTCATTCATAGATTCACTCATTCATTCATGCATACGTTCATAAATGCATACATCCAATCCTAAATTAATTCATTCAATTGTACATCCACTCATTCATTCATTCATTCCTTCATGCATTCATTCACTCATTCATTCATCCATTCATTCATGCATTCACTCATTCATTCGTTCATTCATGCATTCATTCGTTCATGCATTCATACATTCATTCATGCATACGTTCAAACATGCATACATTAAATTATACATTAATTCATTCAATCGTTCCTTCATGCATTCATTCACTCATTCATTCATTCATTCTTTCATTCATTCATTCATTCATTCATGCATTCACCCACTCATTCATTCGTTCAGGCATTCATTCACTCATTCATTCATGAATTAGTTGGAGCATTCTATCGTTTGTAATAAATTGTTTTTCCTAGTTTATTTAGATTTCTGCAGAAATTTAGTTTCTCTTCATTTCTGGTTTTTGTAACTTTGGTCTTGATATCACGGATCGTTTTAGATAATTGACATTTTTTTCAAACTTTTTTTGTTGCCTTTTTTCATATGAAATCATTTTTACAGCATTTCCTGTCCTGTCTGCGTTTGAGTCTTATTTCTGAGCTTTATTCTCTGACTTCTTCTCGTTGTTGTTTTTTTCTTTCATTCCCCACACTTCATAAGTTAAACGTGAAATGTGAGCCGTCTCATTACTTTAGGAGATTAAACTGATTCAGCCCTCATTAAGGGACAATAAAATGTGGAGAAGATGATTCCCTGGCTTCATTCCTTTTCCCATCATTCTTATTTCAATAGAATGAGGTAAATAAAGTCATTATGAAGCTAAATACGATATTTGCCTTTGAATGGCAGCAATAAGCCTCCGATCCTGAATGAATATTTCATTAATATTACATTTATGTGACATAATATTCAACAACTGTCATCAGCAGATTAAGAGTCCTGAGAGATTTATTCCTAAACTGGTCCTTATTTACTTCCTGTCTAAATAATATACATGTTTGGAGTTTTGAAAACCTTCATCAGTGTGTGGTTCTTCGGTCTTTGCAGGTTTTATTTCACATGAAACGATGGATTAAAACACGGTTGAATAAATCCCAGAGAAGAATAAAGTAGGAAAAGAAGAAACATTTTGTCCAAAACGCAACCTCACAAACACACACACACACACACACACACATACACACTAACACAATCTCACAAACACACACAAACTCACATACATACACACAAACACTCACACACATACATACATATACACTCACACAATCTCACACACATGGACACACACACAAACAGACAAAACACACACACACATAAAATGTCACACACACACAAACCTTCATAGAGTCAAACATACACACACGCACAGAAACACACACTCACAAACTTTCAGACACACAAATACACAAACACTCACAAACTCACATACATACACACAAACACTCACACACACACATACATATACACTCACACAAACACACACACACACACACACACACATAACCTCTAACACAATCTCACATACATGGACACACAAACACTCACAAACTCTCACCTACCCAAAAACCCAGACACACAAATACACACACACAACTCAAGCACATGCACATAAAAAACACACACTCAAACTCTCACACACACATGCACACAAACACATACACACACAACCTCACAAACTCACACATACTCACACACAACCTCAAAAACTCACACAGAGGCACACACAACGTCAAACACAGACACACACACACTCACACAAAAAACATTCACACAACCTCACAAACTGATGTAAACTCACACAGACTCACACACAACCTCACACACACACACACACACACTCACACATGCTAAATAGCTGCGTTTTGATCATGTGATCATCCTCTGAAGGACTCTGTTGGACTGAAGCTCTTTCTGCGGGTGAAGGATGAATTCTGCAGACTGAATGGGGAATAAACACTTTATTGTATGAATTATAGATTCAGGGCTTGTGACACAACGAATGAACGGAGCGTCGCTTTTTGTAAAGAAAGGTAAGACGAGCAGTAGAAAAAAAGGTGCTTCTGAAATTTTTACATAATGTGAGCTTTGAAGAAAACTTTATTTACTGGTAATGTCTAACAAAAAATAAAAGGAAATGATTATTTTTATTGTCCATAACCTTCCAGAATCCGGGGCTAGGGATAAAATATAATATTTTAAATAGTTTACTAAGTTACAAAGACCAGAATTGAAATGCTATTTGATTTTAAATTGTTCAAAATTTGGACCACACAATAATGAAGTTTTCCAAGGAGGTCAGGTTTCAGAGGTTTTAGGTTTTAGTTAATAAATAAACATTAATTAGCTTTGGGTGAATTTTTCCAAGCGGGAATTCAGATGTTGTGCTACTATAAATTTGTCTGGGGTTTTTTTTGAGTTGGTTTTGGTTTTTATATTTTTGACAGGCCTTCATGCCAGCAATTAAAGTTATAATTTTACAATTTAATATATACTCTTATTATGTTATTGGTTCTTTCCCATCTTTATATTACAGTCGTTCTGTTTCCAGTGTTGCTCAATAAATCACAGATTTTCCACCTTTTCTATTTCAGGATAAACAAATCTGCCCCTAGGCCTTCTAAAAATCAGATGTGAGGTCGCCATGTCTGGTGTTCAAACGTGCTGGAGGCTCCTAGTTTGTCTATGAGATCATCTTTCCCAGCATGCATTGGGTTTGATAAGGAGAACGCACTCCCTCTCCCTCTCTCTTGCGCACCAGCTCCCTCTCTGTTGCACACCCTCTCCCTCTCTCTCACACTCCCTCTCTCTCGCATTCCCTCTCTCTCGCATTCCCACACCCTCTCCCTCTCTCTTGCACACCATCTCCCTCTCTCTCACACTCTCTCTCTCTTGCATTCCCACACCATCTCCCTCTCTCTCACAATCCCTCTTTCTCGCATTCCCACACCCTCTCCCTCTCTCTTGCACACCATCTCCGTTTCTCTCACACTCCGTTTCTCTCGTATTCCATCTCTCTCGCACTCACACCCTCTCCCTCCTACTCCCTCTCTCTCACACTCCCTCTCTCTCACACTCCCCCTCCCTCGCATTCCCACAGCCTCTCCCTCTCTCTTGCGCACCAGCTCCCGCTCTGTTGCACACCCTCTCTCTCACACTCCCACACCTCTCCCTCTCTCTCACACTCCCTCAGCTCTCCCTCTCTCTTGCATTCCCTCGCCTCCCCTCCGTATGGTCTCTGTAGAACAATGACTAACGGGTTCAGTTTAGACTAGGAAAGCACCTTGAGATAAAATCTGTGTTGAATTGGTCTTTATAAATAAGATTTATTTGATTTGTTCTGGATCCTTTCTATCGGCGCCGCCGTGAACTTTTGCACCAAATCTGTGTTACAGTGGCTCTTCTGTGGCTCAGACAACAAAGACTGGCCTTTGCTCCACAGGAGCATCAATAAGCTCTTCGTGCCCATGACCTTGTCACTGGATTCCAACAAGAACCGTATTTCTGGAGATGCTCTGACCCGGTCGTCTATCCATTACAATCACAGTATGTCCTTGTCAAAGTCACTCGGATCCAACCACTGACTCATTTTTCCTGCTTCCAACATCAACTTCAAGAAAAATGTTCCCCTCGCTGCCCAATACAGCCCACCCAGTAAAAGCTACCAAAATAGGCCTACGAAAGCAAATCCCCGAAAAAAAACCCCGATCCCCTGCATGGCACAAGCAATTCCTCCTTCTCAAATTAAATGTGAAGTTAAAAAAAGTTCATCCTAGTGAGTAAAATATGAACTATTTGAGTGAAATTTGATCTTAAAATAGAAAGAGTTTTTAATCATAAAAAATGCCAGTGTACACCTGACAGATCCAAATGCGTCTAATTTGGACTAAATCACACCACCAGTTCGGAAGTTAGGTCCGAAAAACAGATGTTCATCTTTTATAAAGAAGCTCCCCCCGGCAAGTGAAATACGATATATATAGAAATACGAAAACAGATCCTCTTTCATCGAGTCTAATCGGACCGACGGTTGAGAAATTATTCCCGGAAAACGTTTTGAGATAAAGCTCCCCCTATTGTCAAACGTTACAACTGATCTTTCCCAAACTCAATCCAGTTCTTCCTCGCACTAAGGTCTACGGGGGCATAAAACTTGAAAATAATCCACGGAACGGTTTTGGAGTTATCGCGTCAACACGAAAGTTCCAGGGCAGCGGTGGGAGATGATTATATTAACATCTCCAACTTCACTTGTCAATGGTTATAATGTTATGGGTGATAAAACAATACCCAAAGTGCGGAATATGTCATAGTGTTTCACTCAAACAAAGGGCATCAGAGTGGAGTACCACCTTTTGAGTCACCTCTAAATAACATCCTGATCACAAGTGTTAATGCGACTCGTCACTCTCGAGACTTCTGACAGGTTGGAGCTTCGGCTCCACGCCGCCACGGCTCCACTAGAGGAATAAAAAACAGAAATACCCACACTGCAATCAACGCCTGTCCGAGCTGAATAACTGCCGCTGACACAAACCCACTCTCACAAACATTTTTGAATCACCTTGATGAGTGCCTCAGCCATCTGTCACACTGGCAGAAACTGGTGGTATCCAGGTGAGGCCAGAGACACGGCGAGCTCGCGTGACACGCCGCGTTGCCCGCTGACTCACGCTGGCGTGCTGCGCCGGCTGACAAAGGCTGGTGATGATTTTCGATTAACCAAAGTCGTCGAGGACATCCGACTCCAACACGTGAGTTTTTTTTCTTCATAATTAGCCTCAGTCCTGTTTTAAGTAGATTTTAAGTCCCTTTTCATTTTATTTGTGCGTCCTTTTATCGCGTTCAGGCTCCAAAAGTTGTCGCCAACACGCAGAGCGAAGGTGTTGACGCTAAGAAAAATAACATATATGCATATTCAACAATTATAATAATATCAGATTAAGGTTTCATTTGTGGGCTTTACTTTTTTTGAGTCCTGAAATGCCTAAAGGCGTCAAAAGTAAGAAGTATTTTTATTTAATTATTTATTTTCTTTATCAGGATGTGTCATATTCATATAAAAAACAATCTGGACATATTCCATTTATGACTTTTATGAACAAGAATGATATGAAGTAGAACATTTCTCTGTACAAAATGGAGGGGGAAATAAAGGAAGAATGGGAAATGACAAATAAGTAAAGTAAATTATGAATAGTATTGGGGCAGATGGGAGTCAGTCAGCAGGCAGAGTTTGTAAGGACTCCAAGTAAGTCTAAGAAGAACCTTCTGGAAGTTTCACTCCAAGTGCAGCATGTAGTTGTTGGGTGGACCGGTTTCCCCGAGTATGACCCTGAACGCCGCCGATGCAACATCAATCAAAAAACCATTCCGGTCTTCCCTTTGCAAAATGTTCGATGTTACACTGCAAAGACAAAAACACATTCAATATGTGGATTATGAGCCAAAATCCACCAAAACCCAGACTGAGACGTCAAATTAGAACCGTGCAACCATTAATTTGGTTCTTGATCTGAATAGGAGCGTGAGACCTTATGCTAGTAGAATATCTGGTAGAACCTTTTCTGTTCTCCAAAGATATCCCCAACAGGAGAATCTGTAATTTTTTACTACATCAAGCCAGAATAAGGCTACTACTATAAAGACGCTATTGTACCAATAATAGAACAAAGTTTCTTGGGGAAAACAAAAAAAAAGGTTGATCAACGGCTGAGTAGAAATTTAATTTTCATTTGCAGGGGTTTCCTGCAAGAGTAGTCAGATGTCACAAGATTATAACTCCTGGGTTCAGCTGGTCTGCTTTATTCTGTGTGGGTGGGAACGCAGCCATAACTCGATAACGACAGCTTTATTGGGCTTGCATGAGCCGGGCCCCTCCTGAAGGTAAGACGTCAAGGCCCGACAAATCAATTTAAAGCCGTGTATCTTCGGTTCGCTTTCGCTATATTGGCTGAGCACAACAAACCAGAGGGACCGAAATACCTTTAACAAATCCTTGGTTTTAAAGGACACTCCATCCTTTGTTTTAGACTCATGCCATAGGTGTCGGGGAGATAACGTGGAATATGCATGAACTCATAGTATCTATGAACTCCAGTTGCCCTGAGCTTCTTAAGCAAAGTGCCATTTATCATGTTGATGATGCCAAAGTGGAGCCAGGGACAATTTGTGAATGTCAGAGGTTATTAATGGGAGTAGATCAGTCACTGGGACAAACTGAGTTTCCACTCTGTAGATGGAATAAGACATTGACTCACAATGTGGAGCTTCTGACCCTCACTGAAGGGTACAGAGCTCTGAATCATGTCTGTAAATAATTCAAATTCCACTTTTGAGTCAAAACCGCGTTATATCAGTGTAATTATAGAGCTAAACTATTAGAGCAGGTAGGTAAAAGTACTAATATGCCAATGATAAAAAAAAAAAGGTTTATGAATAGGAAATCTTAAAGCAGCAGGGAGTAGAGCTCTCTATTTCCTAAAAAGGATTATTATAGGGGTAAAAACGGGTGGTTAACGGATAACATTGGAACTGAATGTGTCATTAGAAGTGAGAAATTGGCGAATGGAAGTAGTACACAGAGATTTTAGGTCAGCTCAGTGAGTTTTTTCCTCCGATGAAAAAAGGGGAAGCTGTTCTGACAGGCTAGAAAACATTAGGGAAAGATGTTTCAGAGCCAAAAAAGCAGGCCACTGTTGCACTTTATCCTTATTGATTGCACAAGCCAAAAAGCTACAGAACATTAGAGAAATGCTGAATCGACTTGCATTAAATGGCTGAAATGGTTTGTGGACATCAATAATGGAGGATGGAATGGAAGGAATTGTTGAAAATTAAGCGAATGTCTTTGTTTTTCATCATGCAGTTGGATTAAATTATCAGTGCGGCAGGAGTGAACTTAAACTGGGTTCACCCCAACCATGTCTTCTTGCTTAACTTGTGCAAATGCCATCGTGGCATCATTAAAATTTGCTCGAACAACGGTACCAACTATTCTTATTTCAGCAATTTCCCTCTGTTATCAGCCACGACCAAAGCAAACGCGACTTCTGTGTTAGATACACGGTTACCACTTCAGCACCACTGAATATGAAGGGGGAGCGTCTTTTTGACCACTTCATATTTTTAGCATCCTGTTACTGTAGAAATAAAAATATACTCTTGCGAAGTTTTTTTTCCTTATTTTCAATACTGTAAATGTAAATTGTACATTATTTCATTTAGACAAGATCATTATTTACCAGTAATTACTGCCAATATTTCTGTCCTCGCCTGATTCTTTTCATTTTTAATCCCATGAAACGGAACAATCAGTGAATTCGGTCAGAAAGTTTTTGATCATTTCTGCATCAAATGTGACAGAAAAAATACCACAAAATTCACGTCATTCTACACGTTTTTTATAGGATAGGACAAGGAGGACTCTCCATTTGGCATAGTTCGATAGCAAATGGACCCAAATTGGCCAAAAATGTGACTTTGGCTACCCTGAACATGATAAGCGGTAATGGATAATGAATGAATGAATGACACCAGTGTCCACTAGGGGGAGTTATGTGCACACACTCTACAACCTTTGGATTTGACATAAACTAATGTTTTTGTTCAAATCTGGCACTTTGCACTGTAAAAAATAAAAAAATAAATCCTACATTAGCGAGGAAGAAGCCCAAACATCAGCACATCGAGATGAACAGGAGACACGCTTTCAAAATAAAACAGGAAACGGTAAAACACAAAACAGAAGAAGGACCAAAACACACAAAGTACTGAGTTATGACATTCCCGACATTACAACCAAGTGGGCTGAGGCTCAGGAGGTGGAGGGGACGTCCACCGATTAGAAGGACGGTTTGATCCCAGCACCTGCAGGATAAAAGCGTGAAACCGAACCCCAGTTTGCTCCCAGTGACTGATGAGCAGGTGCTGCAGACAGGAAAAGACAGCATTTAAATACAGTCCATTTAGCATTTTCCTCCATTACCGCATCAAAGTCCTACTGACATCTGGAGTCTAAACACCCATAACACCCATCATAGTAACAAGTCCTCACACAAATCCCATACTATTGAAGGCATCGGCACCAACCGGAACAAATGATCCTTAACTTATGTTATCAAGGTGTGCAGAAAAACTCTGCTCTGCGTTCGGTGTTAATGCAGCATGAGGATAGTTATTTTTCTGACTTTGTCATTGCTCACACAACCTCTGCACTACACTTAGCGAGGCACAATTTTCTGCCGCACAGCTGGAGCAGCGGGTATGATGCTGAAAATTAAAGGGTTTGAACTACCAATCGAATGGAAAGTGCCCAAAGTCAAACAGTTTCCCTGAACCTCTGTGACGAACTGAAGACGCCGTCCAACAAGCTTTCGTATGCTCATTGACAACAACACACAATGTGAATAATTTGTTTTATGTATATTTACGTCTGAATGTGTGTAATTATGCTTTTGCCTGCCATCGCCAGGAGAATCTTGAAATTTTAATATCATTCATACTTCACCACTGTTTAGTAAATGGAAGCAAAAGTTAAATTTTCAGATACAATTTGAACATTCGACCATGAAAACATGATAGCGAAACGAAAAAATGATCATGATAAAACTGAAGTGAGTTATTCAATCCAATTAAAGGATTATCACAAAGCAAACACAGCGTAGAACTGTGTTCCTTAGAATATAAACAAAATGTTTGATGCTGTTCAATATCCACAGCCTGTTCATAAATGGTCCAAAAAAAGTTTGTATTTAACGATCTGTTATAGCTATTAAGTTCCCCATTTTCTGTAGGCGTAAGTTTCACCGGCCTGACTCTGAGTTTGCTCGTGACGCCTGAGGTCCATACCGTAATCTCTAAGGCTGAGCCCAATCACCCTACGAAAGAAGGTAGTTTCTCCTGTTTTTGTTATTTGGTGCCCCCAGAAAAATATTTTTCATCAAAAAAAAAAAAGAGAAGAAGCTCCCCCTTCTGAGTAATATATAAACTATTAGAGTAAAATATGATCTATGAAAGGTAGATCTACTCGAGTCGATTCATATGCATCACATTTGGACTAAATTGAACCAACAATTAGGAAATTATGTAAAAAAAAATTGAAAAAAGCTCCCACTAAAGATCCTTGAGTGGATCCTAATCGGAGCAACCATTGAGCCAGAAACTGTTGGAGATAAAACTCCCCCTGGTGTCTAAAGCATACAACCGTCCTGTCCCAAAATCACTCCAGTTCTTCCTCCCACTAATAAGCTAGTTTTAAAATGATCGTGCTAACATGAAGGATCCGAGGCGGCGGCAGACGGGATGACGATTCCACAATATCCCCCGAAAAAGTCTGAGATAACACAAAAAGGAAGCAAAAAAGTTACTGCCACTCAACATTGTTAAAGTAACTTAGATTTCTAAACTCATTTTTTTTGATTAATTTCAGCTCCAAAACCACATCATCTACAAAAAGCAGAGATTCTAACCCCCCCCCCCGAAAAAAACGTCCGGACGTTAAGAAATTCAATATATCAAACAGTTTATACAGATGTCCCTTTAGACTGTCCTTAAGTGAAAGAAGGTGATTATAATGATAATGAACACTAACCACCTCAATAAACTGCCTAATTGCCCGTTAGCCCTTTATGACCTTTGAAGGAGGTGTAATCTACTCCACTGAACATCACAAGGAAGAAGAAGGACTGTGAGAATCCAAACAACCTTTGTTCCGCGTAGAAACTGACAGTTAACAAAGAAAAAAAACCTTTAGCCAACTTCTGCGGCTCATACAGGATTATCCGACCAAATTCAATATTTGATGGAATTAATTTATTAGAAAGTCTTTTCACCTGCTCAAATCTAAGCGGATGAAGACTTTCTGTCCTCAAAGTGCCCAGCCTCTTTTGCTCCCACGTAGGGGTCGTCTCTAAATATGGCTTAGAGACATTTGCAAAAGGGCAGAGCAGGCAAAGATATCAGCTATTCATCCAGAATCCTCTGATTTAACATTATTTTTTATTAATACCACATTATGCAAATGGAACAAAGAAATAAAGGGGAAAGTTTCCAGCTCCTCTAACAACCATTTCCCCATCTTTTTATCCCTTTCTATAAGTCGTAATTATGCGTGAGAGGGAGGGAGGGAGGAGGGCACAGGAGGTAGATGTTGGAGGACTTCTCTTCTTACTTTTTAAAGTGCTCAACAGTTTCTGAAAAGATTTCATTCCTGCTGACAGATGAGGTCCAGTCTGAGATGATTTCACGGGTTTCCTGGCCTGAAATTTCAACAAGAGAAATGTCGCGGCCAATAATGGAAATGTTCTGTTTTTAGCTATTTTTGGAAGACAAAATAAATAACAAGAGCGGTCAAAATAGAAGGCTGTAACACAGGCTTAATCCCATAATACCAGCGGGCAGTGGTTTCTAATTCAGTACTTAACCATGACCCAACCTAACCCTTAATGCTTAACCTCCTATAGTTGCTTATTCCAGCATAAAATGAGCTGTGATATGGATTTTTGTCATTTTTCACACCATTTACCGGCCATGACATTAAAATCCATCGGTATTATATTATGCAGGTCCTTCTTTTGCCGCTAAAAAAAGATATGCTATCCACTGTGAGCTCTGACATCTTTCAATCAGAATTGGCTTTTCAGCAAATTGTGCCACCATCGCAAATCAATAAACATCCAGCAAGACCTGCAGTTCAGGAGATTTCCTCTGACCCAGTCGACAAGTCGCTCAGGTTCATACCCGGGCCCATTTTCCCATCTTCTAACGCATCAACTTCAGGAAAAAATTATTCTCCTGCTGCCTAATATATTCCGCCTACCAGCATATGCCATAGTAAGAATATACACTTTCACTTTCAGTGGTTATAATATCATTGCAGCTCCTTTACCGTATGTTACCTGAGAAATAGTTTCTCTGATGAGGCGAAGACCAACCATAAGGAGAGAAAATAGTTCTGCAAAGGCAAAATGTCATCCCAGTGGAATTGGTTAAGAGAATTAAAAAAAAAAAAAATCACCGGAGATGACTCAGGAAAAAAAGGTTTTCATCTGGATGCACCCCACAATGCATCCTGTTCTTCCAGCCAGCTTTATGGTAATCTGTCACACAGTTTAAGTATGAACTATGCCCACTGAGATTTGAGCAGGTGAAAAAGACTTTCTCAAAAATGAATGCCACTAATATTGAATTCCGACTTCCGTCGGTTAATCCTGTATGAGTCATAGAAGATTGAGTAACAATCAGCTCCTACGTGGAACAAATGTCGCTTCGACTCTCACAGTCTTTCTCCTGCGATCTGATGTTCAGAGGAATAGATTATATCTAATCAAAAGTGATAAAGGTCCAATCTTGTGGTGTTCAATGAAATGGAAAAGGTTCTAGAACGGCCCAACATGAAGTCCCTACACCGCTTTATCTCCAACTGAAAAAAAACTTCACATAAGTTAGAATTTAAAAACTCTACATTGTGTTATCTCTCCTGTTTTTAGTTTATGTAAAATTTTAGTCATTGTTTTTATTCACTGTCACATTAATAAGAAAGATTGTCATGTGACTCGCTGAGTCAATCGCATAGCACTTCGTGTTTATGAAATACCCAATCCCCATTTTCGTTCGTGCTCTGATGAAGGCCGCTCGGCCAAGAACATGTCGAAGCGCGTTTCGGATACTCATCACCGCGATTGTAAGTTTTTGTTGAGCAAATCAAACTAGAATACGAAGAAATTGCGTCCGCCCCGAAGATCTCACTCTTCTGAGACCGACTTTTCGGGTCTCTAAGAAGCTCATTTCCCCTCGACGTTATGCCACGCTGCTGGATATGACGACTATGTGGTGCAGGTCGTCATCTCTCAGGTATTGGATCAGGTGCAAAAAAAAAGCACTAATTGGCGGATTCAGGTCGGTCTATTTTGCGGCATTGATGATTTTCAACACTTAACTCCCGTTGTGAACCACCTTCCTCATCTTCCGTGACGCTGTAGCAGGTGTCCGTAACATCTGCACGTTCCCCGTCAGAGGAGTCCTGCGGCGATAATTCCCCCCCCCCGGCGTCGGCTCTACCTTCCCTATAATGTCCAATTTATTTTAAACCGTCACAAAAGTATACGGCCGCGTTTTACGAGAGTGCTCTACGGAACGAGGAATTCTCCCGGCTGTGATGCGAACGTCTGGTTGGATCACGCCGCGCCGCCGAGGCGCCTATTGGACCGGGAGGTGTCATCTAAAGGAAACACAACCTCGCAATCAACCACAACACACACCGCCAACAAACACTTTTGAATGTTGTTGATCAACGCCAGTGTCTATGTACAGCTACTTTTTTTTTTTTTTTGCACGAGGTTGCTAAGCTGTACGCTCAATTGGGAGCAGGTGCAGCGTAAAGACCTAATCACATTTGCGGCTCATTACCCGGTGACTGTGTGCACATATTTGCCTCTCTGTGTCCTTATTAATCAAGCACAGACAACCCTAAGTGCTCCTCTCCACTTTTCCACATGACTTGCTACAAGCAACAGCAGAGCACAACAACCTGATGAGACCACCTGCTGCTGTCGGCGTTTCCAACACCTGCAACGCAAATGATCATAATTTCTCACTTGACCTCTAAGCGTTTGCCAGTTGAGAGAGCGTCAGTTTTCCAGACTGTTCCGTCGCTGCTGCTCTCGCTTGTGCATCTTCTGCACGGTTTGTGTTTGCCAACCGGAGATGATTCTGTTTATGTGTAATAGGAGCGAGTAACAAGGGTTTATTTTATTATGGATGATTGAAATGAAAAAAATTTAAAAAAAGCGGCAGAGGGAGTTGATGTCCGCTCATGTCTACTTTGGAACGGTTCTGAAACAGTTTCCGGTTTGAAAACAAAAAATAAATCTTTGAGTAAAGGCTTGATTCCACTGGAAGCGTCGTTTAGCATTACGGCTACATCGCGGTCGCTCCTCCCGATCCCTGCCATTCAAAAAAATGTCTGTGATTCCACCTGACGCACTCCAGACCGTCCCACCGTCAAACCAGCCGCTTCAAATACGCGTCCTGGAATATTTAATGATGGAAGACGCATCAATTTCAGCAGAGCAGATCGAACCAGACAGGAAGTCAAACACAGAAACGACATTGTGTTAAGAAGTACTGCGCTCTCTCTCAACTATAGCAGGGTATCACCGGATCAAAGACCAGAAAAATTCCAGCTGTGCTTTGTAAACAATGGCTTGGACTGGCAACAAATCGTCATTTACCTTCCCTGCTACATGTCGAATAATAACATCCTCCGCTCGGGGGAATCTGTGCTGTCTCCTCAACGTGGAAGCATTTTTCTCTTGATTTCCTTCTAGGTTGAATTTTATGCTAACTGACTGTTGCTGCTCAGCATCGCCCAGCCTTCATGTTTTGTGTTCTTACAGTTGTTTGATTCACCTCTGGTACTACCTATTGTACCATTATAGAGGTTGGAGAAACACAGTTCCCCACTAGGCCTTAATAACATTCACACAGAACGTCGAGGCGGTGGCGGGTGTAAAAGAGTAGAATTCCTGTCTTGGAAAGGTTATATATATATATATATATATATATATAAGGAAAGAAAATGTCTTTAGAGTGAGCGATCTCGTTTTCGAATCATCTCAGAGGGAATATCTAGTTTATAATATACGTCTGACATTCCTGTTGATCAAAAAGTTTCCAGGTTTATTATTTTTACGACAACCTTTTTTCTTCCGCCAGGATTTAACTTCCTTTTTTTAGGGGCAAGAGTGAGAAGCCTATTGGCAAATAATAAGCTTTAATGAAATTCCTACACCCCAACCACAGACACTCCATCAATCATTAATCGTCGATGCTTGTTTTTATCCCAACAATTAGCTCTAACTCTAATATAAAACCTTCATCCAGGTTTCGGGAAACTGTGACGGATGTTAATATTTTATCATTTTTCTAACATTCTAGGGGGAACATTAAATCCTCATTAGAGAAAAACAACCATTAATTAACATCCCTATTTATTTCTCATTAAAAACAACAATAATGGCAATATACTATAAATCAATTGGAAAGCAGATTGCTATTCTCAGCCCTTAACTGTAGTTAATGTTAATTAAGTAATATATGTGGTATTCAGGTGAGTTCACCTTAAGGGGAACTTGTCTGCCGTTCCTTCACGTTCCCCCCGCTTTTGTACTCCTTGTATGTAAATCACGAAGTGCCATTTAGCAAGGAGGTCCCCCCTACTTACGACAACACTCTCAATAACAGGGAATACGGGCTTTAAAATGAATGAAAATTAAATTAAACATCAAAAGCTGTTTGACTTCCAGGAACCTCGTTTCAGATCTATTTTTAATGCCTTTCGACAAAGGCCGGGCTTCGCCCCGGCGCCGGGAAGCGTTGGCCTTTTGGGTAAGACGTCTCCTGTTGAACAAGGATGTTTTAAAAAATGCAGGGAAGGAGGTAATGCTGGATGAATGTGATTTTTACTGCAGCGTTTTGGTCGTTTATAGACGAGCCTTTAGCGAGAATATCTCGGAACATTCTTGGATCAGAATAGTATATCCTGTAAAATAAATACATAGAATCTCTATAATCTCATTAAAAATATTGTACTGCTGTTCAACTCTGCTGCTGCGGTAGCCAGAATTTTACGACGCAAAAAAAAAAAAACTGTAAAGCTGTTTACAAAATTTATTTACAATAAATTACATTAAACATATTTGAACAACTTGTTTCTGCGCACCGTAAAAACATTACATATTAAGGTTAGGGTAAAAAAAAAAGTTAAATAGCAGCAGTAAGAAAGACTTGATTTGAAAACAAAACTTTTAATCCAGAAACTAGTGAATAACTTTATTACAAACAATTAAAAAAGTAGGAAGATTATTCTACAGTGAAATACAAACTTCTGCTAAAATAAGAGAGTAACAGAAAAATGCCATTATACATGTACAATTACAGTTAAAGTATTATGCCATTATACATGTGCAATTACCATTAAAGTATTATTTTCTTTAAATCACGTATTTGTTTTAAGAGTATATATGGATTTATCTGTGAAAAATTGTGTATATTGCAAAATAGGAGCTATTAGATTGAAATATGATGAATGCGAGATGGATCCCGTCGATTCATACGCACTAAATTTGAACTAAATCAAACCATCGGTTACAATGTTATGTCTGTAAAACAGTGTTTCGCAAAGAACCTTTTCCCTAGTGAGTATAAGTACGAACAATTATAGTGAAACATGAATAATACAAAAGATAAATCCCATCGAGTCGATTCATACGCACCAAATTTGAACTAAATCTAAACTGTTATGTCCCGAAAACATTTGGAGATAAAGCTCCTCCTAGTATCGGGAAAAAAAAGCTGACCTCTGCCAAAATCAATCCAGTTCTTCCTCACACTAAAGTCTATGGGTTAGAAAAACTTGAAAATGATCCATGAAGTATTTTTTGGAGGATCTGCGGCATCCACGATGACAATCCCACAATATCCCAGACTTTTATATCATAACGTAGCCTCTTTTTTTTTCACAGTGTATAGCCTGGAAATGATTCCGTTCCCACAAATTGTCGGGTTCAGTTCTGCAGCTGAAGTAAATCAGGTGGTTGCGGCGGCGGCGGCGGCAGGAGGAATCAGAATGAAATTGCCTTGTGTGATTTATAACTGTGTACACACAGAGATGAGAAGGGAAATAGTCTAAGAGTGTCTGACAATGTGGACCTCGGAGGTTTGGAACTGATAAAAATAGGCTGTAATACATTACCAGTATTTTGGAAGAACATATTTCCTCGATGCACTGTCTTGTTTGCAGGAGAGGCTCCGTACAGGGAGTCCTGCTGGGGCTCGGTATTCCATTGTTCCTTTGGTGTTATATCGTACGCCGTGGTGTATGTCACCCCCCCTATCCCCCCATCGCCAAAGGAGCTCGGTTCCTTTTTCAGTGTGGCCCCAGAGACGAACACGCCGCTGTCTTAAGTCCTATATGTGGGACACAGAGTCTCACACTCCCAATAGAGGAGGAGGTGGGTGGGAGGGGGGGATCATAGAATGATAATAGGTTTTAATCCAGAGACGAATGTTTCATTACATTGAAACAGCTCGGTGTCTAAACAGCAGCGACTGAGAGCACTCACGGATCACGATAGTCCAAATACGCAGGACGACTTTCAACAAGAAAGAAAAGAAAGGCAAGATATCCGTCAGTCAGACGTAACCCACTTTAGATTTAATCGAAGTTGTCGCCGCTCTTAAATCTTTCAATGTTTCTCCAAACGGCCCCTCGAGAGCAATCGCAGGTTAATGGCCGTCCACGATGCTCAACATTTAGAGCAGTGCTTAACCTTCAGTGGGAAGTACACCTCTGGGAGAGCCGCGCAACGCGGACGGTTTCCGAGAACCTGTTGCTGGATACACTTTATATACACTCTATCAATACTTGGAGCAACACATTCAAAAGGGTTAATCCCAAGCCGGGACCATCCCTCCGTGATTTATTTTACTGTACGAGGATAGGGTAAGGTCCATTAGTTGTTGGATCCGGCCCAAACAGGTCTCCACTTCATATCAGGGCCGACAAATTAAAAACATATACAACTATTCATCCACATATTTGCACATGTCTGCATTTGAAATGATTTCGGATTGTGGAAGGAAGCCAGAATTTGCGGAAAAAACCCGAACAAACATGGGAGAACGTGCTAACACTATCAGCCGATCTCAGACTGATTACCCAACTTTCAACCATGCATTGAGCACCAGATGGTTTGGCTTTGGTCTGCTGTGGTTCATTTGTCTCCTGACAGCGAAACAGAGCAAAAGGAACGCCCCCACTTATGCCCAACTCCGCTGTTTACATCCCGTGATTTAAGCACCAACAAACTGCCAGTACACCAACAATCGGAGCCAAGAAATACGAGGCTAACTGAGCCACATAGCTGATGGTATTATGTAGCCAACGCCGTCGATGGCCACGTAAACTCAAGAGGTGTACAGCACTCTGATTTGATAAAGGATATTTATTCTCCAAAACACCCTTAATCCCTGGTCTGTGTCGACTGAAATGATGAACCTACAATCAGAATAGTTGTACCATCAATCCCGTCCTAATTTAACTAAAACGTAGTTATGTTATGTCAGAAAAAAATTAGTTTTTCATAAAATGCTCCCCCTGGTGAGTAAAATACGAACAATCAGAGTAAAATATGACATATAAAAGATAGATATCCTCGAGTTCTTTCATTTGCACCGAATTTGGACTTAATCAAACCAACGGGTTGAGAACTTATGGTTTGGATTGTTTGGAGAACCAGCTCCCCCCTAGTGTCAGAGATATGAAACCAAAGTTTTCCAAAATCAGTCCAGTTCTTCCTCACGCTACGGTCTATGTGAATATAAAATAAGAGAAGGATCTATGAAACAGTTTTTGAGTTATGGCGTTAACACAACTTTTCCGACATATAACAAAAAGAATCCTGGAGTTTTCATCTTTATTTAAATAATATTTCATATAATATGTTATGCCTAGTCGCATTTAGATAAACCGTACCCCCCCCCCAACCCCTGTATTTACTCTCCTCGATTGTTAAAAGTTTTTTTTATTTGCCTGACACGAGTGCAGGCTGAGTAAGAGCTGTGGAGATATTTTTCGGGATCCAGGAGCTCCGACTGTGCGTCTGAATTAGTTCCCTAAAACCTTGGGGAGGCACTCGTCCATGCCGACGGACCCTGAATCTCTATCAGGGTTCATTCTTATTCAAATTGCACCACGGTAGCTCATAAACATAGCATTAGATTATGGAAATGAGGGGACTGCATCCATTCTGCTTTAATTCCTTTTGGGAGGCGTTTAATTTAAACAAATAAATAAAGAATGGTGCAGCATCAGGTGTTTATGAAGGGTATTGTGTAAATTTAGCCAGGCAAACCGAATAATAATCACTCCATTTCACCCGGCGCTCAATCACCCGTCACTTAAGACTTCATTAGGGCTTTAATAGTCTTCTGAATATGTAGGACACTCGACTGGAGACAGATGTCAGGGGAATTTTTTGCTTCTTGTCATTCAGGGTGTTGTGCACGAGCCCCGATAAACTCTGCAGGTAGCCCACGTTTGTTTTCAATGAAGGAGAAACCCGTGACCTTCAAATCAAAGTCACAACAACATTAAAAAAAACAACATTAAAAGGATAATGAGAGAATTAGTGTTAATTTTTGGATTTCTCAGAAGAAAAACAAAAAAAAATTTCGGTCCTATTGTGATATATCTTGCGGGACGCGTTATAAAAGCTCTTACGTTGTTGCCATACTTCCACAAGCTGCTCTTCTTCTTCGTCTTCAATAATCCACCTGGCTCAGGAACGTTTGGGTTCAGTTCATATTCATTTGATCGCATATGAATCGAGATGAGGAGATTATTCCTTTTGTGTCATACGTTACTCTAATAGTTCATATTTTACTAAAACTTATTAAACGCTGTTTTCGGGACATCTATCCTGAGATCTATCATGTTTCCATCATATTTTACTCAAATAGTTAATATTCTAATCACTATTGGAATCTATTTTTTTACAGAAAACACTGTTTTCCAGATGTAAATTCTGTAGTTGATTCATGTTAGACAAAATATGGACTAAATCGGACCAACTGTTGAGAAGCTCAATCAGAAGAAACGTATTTTTTCATAGAAAAGCTCCCGCTACTGAATAAAATATGAATTTCTAGAATAAAATATTATACTGCATGTACAAGATGGATCTCTTTTGGGCGGTTTATATAGACTAAACTTTGATGAAACCTTCGTTATAAGTTAGAATATCCAAAAAAGTGTTTTTTTATGAGTAAAATATGAATTATTAGAGTAAAACACAATGTAAAAAGCATTTCTTCATGTTAACCCGATAACGCAACAGTTATTCAATGGATCATTTTCAAATTTTGTACCTACATAGACCTTAGTTGGAGGAAGAGCTGGATTGATTTTGGAAAAGATCAGTTGTATATTTTCTGACTCTAGGGGGAGCCTTATCTCCAAAACCTTTCCATTCATAATTAAGTCAAAATCTAGTTGGTATAATCTACTTGAGGAGATTTATGTTTTATGGATAATACTTCACTCTCATAGTTTATATTTTAGCCAGTAGGGGGAGTTCTTTTAATTAAAAACTCTGTTTTTCGGGCACAACTTAATTACAGTTTAATCAGGAGATTGCTTGTACAACGCAGGGGATTGGGGACTTTTTGGGGATTGGGGATTGGGGGTAACATTTAATTTTAGCACTTCCGTAAGGGGCATTAGTTGTACAGCGCAGGGGATTGGGGACTTTTCTGGGTTATATACCCTCGCACTCGGGATGACAGCATGGGCAAAGTTCTTGACTTCACCTGTCAGTGATTATATTGTTATGGATAGTTTGTTGTGCAGTTTTCGGAGATGCTTAATCCCCAATAGCCATTAGAATCCCTCAGCCTCCCCAAAATCAAACACTAACTTGTTTTTACCATTTCGGCTGCTTTTAAATGAGTATTTATGTCCTGATTTTGATGTCTACCACAAATATTTGAACCATTTCCTCTCGATAACTCACAACACAATCCTCAGTCCCTAATTACTGCCACAGACGCCGAACAGCTGCATCTCCATCGGACATCAATTTTTCATTAAAGACACAGAGAACCAATAATATGCGAGTCATTCTATCCCAGCACAATAAATGAAACATCAGAATCAGTGGGGTCCATCTACATCTTTTCTCAGCCTCTCTGTATTTTTCTTCCGAGAGTTATTGTGAGCAAAGGAGCCGGTGTGATTAAAAGAAGAAAATATATATATATATATATATATATTTAAATGCCACATTAGTATTGAAGCACATTTTCCCCAAAACATGTAATTATCTAAGCTACCCTCAAAGCCATTAATTTGCTGTTTGAAGCTCATTTCGTCCTACCATATAATTATGCTAATTTCATGGTGAAGATTTAGAGCCATTATAACATGCAGGGGCCATAAAATGAAGTCAGAAAACACACAGTGTATGGATCATCCCCTAATGGGAAACCTTTCCCTCCTTAATGTCCTTACTGCACATTTAACGTCTCAACAGTGAAAAGAATTTTGTAAATAAATGTCGCTGTTTAATATTTGATATGAAATATTCATTTTTGTATTTATACTAAATGTGTAGACGGCACTAATAAAAGCTATATGTAAAGTTCACTGGCATCCGAAGCAGTGAAGTTCCAAACTGCATCCCATAATACACCTCAGCTCACCCCTCCCTATCCGAGACTCGTGGTGGCCATGATGTCATCATCTGCGATTGAGTCAACATTGAGTTTTCTGTCGATGATGAGGCTCATTTAGGTAGGTATATGTAGTATTTTATACTGTGAAACTGAACTTGTCGTCCTCCACAGAAAGGTTATATCCCCAAAAAGTCCCCAAATCCTCTGCATTGTGCAAACGGTCTCCCTGATTGAACTCCTCAAATTAAATTTGAGGCAGTCCACCGTATTTTTTTGTACAGTAAAAGGTCTAACTGAGAAAAATAGGAACTTTTGCATTCAAATATGACGTAAACCTGATTAATGGATTAGCAGTAAATTTTCCGTGTTTTACCTCAACTTCTTTCTAAAACTTATTTTTAGAAAAACTATTTAACCCTTTTGGGGACAAATTGGCTTTTTTTTTTGTATCAACTGAAATGATTCTGTTATTATTTTGCCGATCGAGTCGGACTCCATGAGTATTGCCTCCTCCTCGGTGGCACCTTTTGACCTGTGGTGTACTCCAGGGCTCTATATTCGGCCCCTTACTGTTTAGCATAATACATGCTTCCACTGGGTGACATTATTAACAGGTTCAGTCACATTTTTCAATAAGAAATAGAGACTCAAAATGTGCAGAATGTGCAAATTTCCCATTATTGCACATTTGTCAAAATTCTCAAAACAACCAGCAACCATTTATTCTTCGTTTACTTCTTCTTCGTTGTTTTTTAGAGGCCAAGCGTCCCTTCTTTCGTTTTTTTTTACGTCCCCCTACATTTTACAGACTGAACCTTTAATTATAAATAAATAGTCTCACAGTCTGAAACTGAGGATTCCGTTTAGTTGTCAGTAGATATTGTCAATAATTACATCTTTTCTGGAAAATGAAATCAGAATAAAATACCTTTATTGTACCCGCAACGTTTTGGAAAAAGGAGATTACCCTCAAAGCTAAACACCAAAAGTCCCGAGTGTTTGTGCAAAGCTGCTTCTGGAGTGACATGAAGGAGTTGAAGAGAATATCATGACCTTTTTATTCTATTCTCAAAAGACCCAGATATACAGTCTGTTAAGGTTTTTACCCCCCTCCGTAATATCAGCTCTCCATTATCTCTGTAGCGTCGCTCTTTTACTAGATACGTGTGTGTGTGTGTGTGTGTGTGTGTGTGTGTGTGCGTGTGTTTGTGTGTGACTGTGTGTGTTTCAGAGCTGCTAATGACTCAGCAGATGTTTTTATAACATGACTAAACAGAACAGTCTGGTGGGAATCAGACCGAACATTAGCAGGCTAAGCTAACCTGATTCCATTTCCCAAATGGAAATGGAAAACACTGAGTGGCTTCCTACACTGTAAAAACAAATTCTGCGTTCGCTGAGGTTTCCAGAACTTCGCTATTAAAAAATATGACGCCAAAGGAAATACGCAGTAAATACTGTATTTTTTTAATTCATTTTATTTTATTTTGAAATCAACATTTTTTGATAATTTTACAAATAAATACCATATTCGTAGGATCTTGTTTGAGTCGAATTGAAGGTGTTGCTGCTGCTGAAAGGTTAAAAGATTCATGCTTTGAATTTAAATATACATGATACTGTGACGAAACTACTCTAAACGGTTTATTTTTTAATTTTATTTTAAATGCTGTCAAAACACGTATCGTCCCCAAATTTTAATCGTCTATAGGATGCGGGTAAATCTACCTCTGGGTAAAATCTCATGCGATTCTGTCCATCAGTTTTTCTTTAACCTTGCTAACAGACAGACTGACAAACGCCCTTGGCAGAGGTCATACAAATATCACCTGCAATTGGCTACCCCAAGGTGTATTTTTGTATTAACTCCTGCAGGACCTGGTCTCATCTAATCCCGAGGCTGCCCATTTAAAAAGAAAAAGAAAAGTATAAGTAAAATATGCATAATACCTGAGGTATGACAACATTTGTCATTTTATTTCACACCAAATGAGGGGATTTGCATTTAAATGTAACTTTAAAAAAAACTACATCCTGCTGCACGAATTTAAATCAAGTCGTTTCTTTGCGGCGACGAGGTTGTCCTTGAGCTTTGTAACGCATGAGTGAGAATTCTGACTCGAATGACCTTCGCCGATGCTGCTCCGGGTTTTTTGGATGCTGCATATTAGCATGTTATCCGGATTAGCATCGCTGCAGAGACACCACCACGACACTAAAAACCCAGCATTCACCACAGAAGTCCTGAGAAAACTTTCAATCCTGCTAACGTTTGAATCCCTCCGCTCTCGGAAGCATCGCGCTCAGCAGACTGATGGTTTAATTATTCTAATGAGGCTAATTTTTACAGATGAGAGCTGAATAAACACGTCCAGTTTTTCCCAACCGGTTTGCTGCCATTTATACATACATTTGCCTTCCCTTGTTTTTTTGGATTATTTCTTTGCAGGACGCCGAAAGAAAAAAAAGTCTGAAGATGCATGAATAAAACATGACCAATACCTTCGGTGCCTGTTGATGCTACTGTCCGTAATGTTTGATTGACATTAGGCTATGAATCAGTCCATCAAGTCGGGCTATTTAGCAGCGAACATCGGTTGAATATAAATGAGACAGGAGGCCGGAGGGAAGCGGCGCCGTCTCCGACTATTTGGTGGAATTGTCCAAAATTAGATGCAAATGGTTTGAGGGGGAAAATGTTGCATTTTAATAAGCTTCACATTCACGCCATATGGATTTAAAAAAAACAAACATAAAAAAACAAGTAACCCAAAAAAAAACAGGAAGCAACATAGAATTGAATTAGCAGAAATAATAACGGGACTCAGAATGCTTCTTCTTCTAAAGCATTCTGAGTCTAAAAGCCTAAAAATACAGCAAGACACGGCCATCTCTGAATGGACCATAATGCACTGCAATCAAATACGACCTCATTCAGCATCATTTTCCAATTGGCGCCTTTGACTTGGTACCGCCGGGATCAGATTAGCAGCATCCACAGCACTTTGTTTGCTTTGCATCCCGAGCCTGGCATTAGTGAGCCATCTGTGATCTTCTCAGCGAGTCGGGCCGGAGAGCGCCAAATGGGCCTCATCTGTCCGCCACTGGCCCGCTTTCAGCTGGATTTCACCTTCTCCTTCCGTCTTGGACTCTTATTAGTGTCAAGAAGGCCAGGTGTGAGGATGTCGCGCCAGGTGGGAGACATGATAGCGGGTTTGAAGGCTGTAGCTTCCGTTTTTCTCAGTGTTGTAAACCAATTACTCAGGTTTTCACTTTTGTTGGATTCAAAACTTCTCCTTTCAAGATAATTCAGCTTGATGAAGAGTGGGGTGTTCCCCTCCTACGAAACCTCCTACGACCTAGAGAAGCTCGCCGTTTTGCTGTGATGGGGGGTTTACTCTTCTTAAAGGGGCATTCTGTGAAATTTAAGCGGTCAATAAATCTTATTATATCCCCCCAAAAAGTTGGGTATATTATGAGATCTCACAATATTTTACTCACTATTTTACTTTTTCTTTGAAAAAACAATTTTTCAGACATAACTTCCTAATATTTTTACCAATTTAGTCCAGATTTGTGTCATACGCATGAACCTGAGTAGATCTATCAGAATAATCAGATTTTCCTCTGTAGGGGGAGCTATCGTAACGAAATACATTGTTTTCTGGACCTTACTCAAAAACCATTTCACGGATTATTTTCAAATTTTCCATCCACAAAGACCTTAGTGCGAGGAAAAACTGGCTTGATTTTGGAAAAAGTCAAATCCGTATTTCCAACACTAGGGGGAGCTTTATCCCTAAAAGTTATGGGGCCATAACTTATCAACTGTCCTAAATAGGTGCATATGGATCGACTGAAGTAGGTATATCTATAGCTAACAGCTCATGTTTTATTCACTAAACGGAGCTTTTCTCATGAAGAATCCCGTGGATATAACTTCACATTTAATTTGAAGAGTTCAATCAGGGGGGATTTCGTGTACAATACAGGGGATTAGGGGCTTTTCGGGGATTTACCCTTTCTGTCGGGGATGCCGCATAGACCTAGCTGTCATTTAAAATTGAAAAGTACAACCAATCTGAGCTTCCTCCGATGGCTTTTATGTCTTGGAAATGCACATGTGGTATTGTTCCAGTATCAAAGCTTTGCCAATGACATGCATTGATCTTTTATTTTTTGATTTCTCTAATTCTACTTCATACAGCTTGTGCAGGACGAGTGCATCATCCAAACAGAAAATTTAGACCCTCAAACGATCCTTAATCAACCTGGACAGCTTTGATCAGGCTGAGAGACATCAGTGGGTTCTTTAAAGTAACAGATGCAAGAAAGTCTGAAGTCGTTTCATGTCAAAGTGGAACAATGTTCAATCATGGCTACCGCGCCTTTATTTTTTTTTGTTGTTGTCTTCCCCTGCTGAAGAGCTGAAGCCCGGTAGCAGATTACACGTCTGGCAGTAAGCTTGTACTTCCCAACAAAGAGCAACAATGATGGCTGCTTTTTTTTAGTTTTTTCAGAATATGATTAATGCCCATCGCCGTCGTATCAATAATTGCTGTCATCCAGTTCTCCCAGGAAGAGCTCACGATGCCGGCAGCGACGGCGACGGCGGCAGCAGCTGATGTATTTGAAATACGTGGAAATAAATTTGAAAATGGCAACCAGACAAGCTGTCAGCTTCAATTCATTCCCGCTCGCTCTTCTGTATTACAGTACCTGAGATGTTCATTGAAAGAAAAACAATCCGGCTGCGTGTTTGTGACGAGTTGTGTGTACTTCCTGACAGCAGAGGACTTTTAGGGCATGTTGGTTGTTATGTGGTATGAGCACACTTCTTTTTTTTTTTTTTATTTGTTTTTATTCCCCATTGGCTTTTTTTTCTCTCTATTTTATTTCTTCTCTTTCCTCCTGTCACATCCACAATGACATTGCTGACACCTTGTCCAGTGTTACAATTATTCACCCGGCAGAAGAACAGCAAAAAAACAGGACAACAGGACTCTGGGTAAGAAAAAAAAGAGAAAACTTTTAGTTCTGGGATCAATAAAATGTGGGGCATTTAATTTTTAAGGTGATGTACGATTAATAAGAAAGCAGGTTGGTGTTCGAGAGATTTGCAGCAAAAATTTGTTATTATGGGCTGTCTTTATTTCTCCTCAAGACGAGAACAGATTGGATGTAATGATGAATTGACAAATGTCATTTTTTTTCTTTTTTCGGCTCGTGTTCTGGCGGACTGTAGAGCCAGGTCAAACATGTGCACATGTCCCAAACTGCACCAGAACAACATGGAGGCTCTAGAAGCCAGAAAAATGGATACGGTGCTGAACAGAACCCTTTATGTTTTGCTTTAAAGTTATCATGAAACTGATACCACTTTTTTTTTTAATTCGTAAACACTCTTTCCTTTAAGATTGAGAACATGATGATATACTGTAAATAGTTATAAGACCATAAATCCATAACTTGATCCATAAAGCGGAGTTGAAATGTATGACGTTTTCACTGTAGCATTTAGCATCAACATTTCGGACTGGCATTGGTTGAACTTATATTACCCTTTAATGTCCTGATCAACTTTTTGGTTGACCTCATTTTGAGCGACTATTTATTATTCAAAAGTATGACTGAACCGGTTCATAATGTGACCCAGGGTCGGCATGTATATGCTTAAAAGTAAGGGGCCAAGGATGGAACCCTGAGGGACCCCATAGGTCAAAGGGGTTACTGATGAGGAAGTATAAATCCTGGCTTTAGAGAAATTCTTATTCCATATGTAGAATTTCTTTTGGCATATTGAAGCATGTTTGGACTTACTAAACAGAATTATGTCACTTGTTATAAGAAAGTCCAATAAGTGTCGAACTAAAACTGACTATTTTCAATGAAATACACCATTTCATCAAGAAATTACTTCATAAGTTGTATCTTTCTACTGTTTGAAAGTAAAACTTATTGGATATTATAACTTATAACAAAGATTTCATCCAAGTTTGGTGTATCTAAACCGCCCAAAATAGATCCATCTTGTACATGCAGTATAATATTTTATTTTAGAAGTTCATGTTTTATTCAGTAGCGGGAACTTTCATATGAAAAACATATGTTTCTTCTGATAAAGCTTCTCAACAGTTGGTCCGATTTAGTCCATATTTGTCGCAGTTGATCTACTAGAGGAGATTTTTCTTTTATATATATCATACCTTCCTCTAAAAGTTCATGTTTTACTCTTTATTACTTCACATTTAACTTCAGGAGTTCAATCGGGGGTATTGGTTGTACAACACAGGGGATTGGGAGACTTTCGGTGATAAACTAGTCCTATGTTTTTCTGGTGCTCCAGATGTTCCTCACTAATAATAGTAATAATAATACATTTAATTTACAAAGCACTTTACATTTGTCATCAAATCTCAAAGTACTGTATCACACTCGCTAACACATTCTGCTCCGTCTAATTTCCACCGGAAAATTGTGCCGACTCAGAGATTCCAGCCTCATGCATGAATCAGAATTCAACTCTCTAGGTTTCCTTTATGCACTATTAATGAGCGTTAGGCTTTTATATTATTCTGATGACACATTAATGCGATATGATAATGTGAAAGATATATATGAGTACAAAAAAAAAAAAGGTGTGTGTTCTTGCACAGAAGTGTAACTTTCACCAGTTTATTCACGCAGCAAATGAAAGTGAGAGTGTGTCAGAGCCAGAGTGTGTGAATTTAACAAGTTGTGTTTCCTGCACAGTTTTCGTTGGAGGCCAGCCCGCCAGAATCCTGCTGGATAAGACACCCAGCCGTAATTGGCGCTGGCAACCTCTCAAAGGCTGCTGGGAGATACCTTGTCATTACATTCCTCTATCGCCATTTCTTCCCGCTCTCTCCGACTAAATACCTAACTCTCTGCTGAACGATTACACTTTTAAAGTATTTATGTGCCCATTCATCCTTTTTTTATAGAAAGCAACAAGTTCGCACCCCTTCGCTCGGCGTGGCAAAAGAAAAAAAAAGAATCCTCCTGGGAAATGAAGGAAGAAAACTAATTTCAGCAGACGCGGCAGGTGGAGGCGCAGGAAAAGAAGCCAGCCGCAGCCAGATGATGATGGTGATGATGATGATGATGATGATGATGATGATATCTAACGCTTCAGGAGAGTCTGAAGGGTGGATTCTTCCTTTCAGTCCCACTTTGTCGCCAGAGAAGTCTGACAAAACAGAAGGCGAACCCAAATCAAACCCTCCAGAATCCAGGAATTAATTAATCTTCCGCCTGGAAGCAGCAGCCGCCCGTCTGCCTGCCAGGAATGTGAGTCACAGCGAAACGAAACATAACGCTACAATATTATCTGGATCCAGAAGATGGGGAAACTTTAAAGGATAAGTTAAAGTGTGATGGTTTCAGGCTTCAGGTATTTCCTGTTTTCATGCTTCCTCACTTCCTGTCTTTGCTTTGTTCCCACCTGTCTTACCATCAAATCATTTCAACGTTCTGTAAGTCCGCCTACATTTTTTTCCTATCCAACCGTGAGCATGTTCTCATTAAAGATGCCGTTTTTTCAGTGCACACTGAACACATTAAAACCACCCTCCTAATATTATATATGACAACTTTCTGACGCAGGAACTTCTTAAAAGTCTCCCATTAGCCCCCGTTAAAAACAATACTTTCTTGAGATCGCTTAAGGTGTGACCTTGCCGGTTTTGGTATTCATTCTTTTAATATTGTAGATTTTACACTTATATTTATACCCCCAGAAAGTCGGGGATATTATGGAAACATCAGCGCCACCGCGCCCGCCGCAGATCCTGTGTCACAATGTGATAACGCAAAAACAAATCAATCATCGGCAAATCTTATACCCACATTTATACCCAGTTAGTGCGAGGAACAACTGGATTGATTCTGGGAAAGGTTGGATGTATATATTTCCGACACTAGGGGGAGCTTTATCTCCAAATGTTTTCGGGCCATGATTTTTCGCAACTGTTGGTCTGATTTATTCAAAATTCGGTGCCTATGAATGACCTCAAGGTAATCTATCACTCTAATAATTCATATTTTACTCACTAGGAGGACAGGGGGATTGCTCATACAACGCAGGGGATTGGGGGCTTTTTAGGGATATACACTTGCTGTAAGGAACGACAGTGTAGGTCTATTTTAAATAAAGGCCATAATGATTTACTCATTACAAACATTTTGCCGTGTTTTGCATCTGGGTCTCCTTTTTTTTTGATGCTCTAGTTATTAACATCCAGGTCATGATATAGACATCCCATAATGACCATAAATAAGTAGATAAAGGACACCGGGACAAAGACATTCTTCCAGGACAGCCTCTGGACAATGAACAGAGAACACAGTTCACCCAAGACCCAATCTACTGCACACCAGAAATACCTGACATTCTGGAAACCCTCTGACTCGGTCGTCTAACCATCTCTCAATGTGGCATTTGTCAGAGTCTCATTTTTCCTGCTTCCACACCAACCATAGGTCAAAAATGTTCACTTACTGCCTAATTCATCCTTGAGATACTGAATCTGAAGCAACTGAACTTCTATTCAGAGTTTAAAACATTTCACCTCTCGCCTAGGAGGCCCCCTCGGTTCTGTCTGATTGATATTTTACCACCAGTAGGTGTTTGATACTTAAAGAGTCATTAGGGTTACAAGAATACAGGTGATTATCTAAAGAAAGATATTGTCTCATAGGTCCCGCCCACTGAGAGCTGTCACTCTAACGAGACAATCGATCTTAATCTGACTTCACTTGTCAGTGGTTGTAATGTTATGGCCTATCCAGGTCCGACCCATCAGAGCCATGGGGAAGATGAGAGAGTAGGGTGACGCAAAATAGTCAAGTAGAATCAGAGAAATAATAATAATAATATGAATAATAATGTGAATAAATAAAATAAATATAAAGACTTAACCATCATTCAAAGGCTGGCGTCTCCTTTAGGTGAAACATTTGCAGCCTTCCGACGGGTCTCTGTTCCATGATGAAACATGCGGGCGCAGAATGAAATGGCTTTCAGCGAACACGTGCAAACAAATGAAGAGGAGGAGACAGCTTCCTCGCGCACATCCCATGATTCACTCCCTGAGCTGCGGGGTCTTCGGTGAATGATCGTGACATTATCCAGAGGATGGACCGCTCAGGTGGCGGCGCTCTTCAGCGCTTTGATGGATCGCCTGGATCACGTCCCGCTCGGGAGCAGG
Source organism: Lophius piscatorius (assembly GCA_009660295.1). Lineage (NCBI taxonomy): Eukaryota > Metazoa > Chordata > Actinopteri > Lophiiformes > Lophiidae > Lophius > Lophius piscatorius. The sequence continues at coordinate 77,123 of VRLP01001087.1, read as the reverse complement.
TTTTTCTGAAGCGTGCGTGGAGATGGAGACGTATCCCGAGGAAACGCTTCAAACCCAGGGTGAACCCTGGAGTTACCCGGATCGAACCACGCCTCGCATCGTCTGCTTCCTGTTTGGGTTCCTCGCCCGTCGTCCTCAGATCTCTCCGGTTTGTTCCCCCCCACACACACATACAATTACATAACTTGATTTAACCCAAAAATGTCAAATAAAGGTCAATTATTTTTTGAAAACCTGCTTTGTCAAAACAGCGAAGAACTTTTAACTGGTGATGAAGTTAGCAACGAGCTAATCCGATAAAAACTGACTACTTTCAATGATATACAATCTTTTTTTTAAATGTTTAAAACATGCTCGACCAAACAATTTGTTATATTACAGAACATTTATATTCTAAAGTATAAAGAAATTAATAAATGGCTCAAAGAAATAAATACGCAGAAATAATTCAAATTCAAATAGTTTTTTTCTTGGATAAAAAAAAAAAAACATTTAAAAAGAGAATTCTTTAATTTTTTTTGCTAGGTAAGGTAAATGGCACTTTCAGAAATGAGATAAAAATGATACATTTAAAATAAATTAAAAAAAGAATAATAATAAATAATAGATAATTAATTAAAAAAAAATTCTTGCTGGCTGAGATAGCAGAATTAATCAAAAATGACTTTTGTAGTTTGATTTCGGTTCAAATTTTCTTTCATTAAGTTTTGTCCAGAACATGCAATGAGGACAATTATTATACAATTATTATCATCTTAATCCGCGGGAACATAAGTTACGTCAAGAATAAGCATTTATATTCTTTCGCCACGCTTACGTCATCGTGTGTCCGAAAGCAAGGCGGAGGCTTTGTTACTTGCTCCAGTGGGCGGAGGGAATCTCCGGTCGGGCAACGTTCTGTCTCGCTTTCCTCACAGTCCTCATCGCTAATAATTAGCACGTTAGCGTTAAATAAAGCATGAAGGCGAATGAAGTCCACTGGGTCCGTGAGGCAGGCTGGTCGGTTTATTCCACGTCCTTCTCTGCTGTTTGTGTCAATCAAAGGCACAAAACATCGTTTATCGATCGCCGCATCGCCGGGTCGGCCGAGGGCGTCGAGGTCGTGAACTCGAAAGTGGCGCCTCTTTCGTAATCGTTCCACATATATATATATTCCGCAAGGCCGTCTGACACAAAGCGGCTGAGAGGCTACAGAAAGATTCCAGGCAGCTGTTTGATATTTTTCGGCAGAACACAAGGCAAAGTAATCAAATTGTGACCAGACAAAAAGTGGCCCAAGGCGGAAAGAAAGAAAAAAAAAAGTAAGAAAAAAAAAAAGAGTGAGGAAGAATGAGCTCTTTTTAAAGCTTTGCCGCTTTGTTGTCCTTTTTTTTTTTTTTTTTCTGTCTGAGAGTCAATTTTTTGTACTGAAATGAAATTATGAGCTTGGAAAAAAAAAAAGAGAAATTGCCGGGAGAAGGATGTTGCAAACAAGAGAAACACTCGCTCACTCTCTGTTTGCCATTATTCCTCTTTTTTTCTTTCCATTTTCTTCCATTGTCATAAAAGACATTGAGGTTGAAGGCCTATTCTTCAATTCTAGCTGTCATTTTTTTTGGCTTGTTTTTAATTTCCTAATATTTCTTAAATACTTTTAGAATTTTTTAAGTATGTCTTAATTTAATTTTTTGCATTTTGTCACAATGTTCTTGATTATTTGTGGAAAGCACTTTGAATTTAATAATACTTTTACTGAAGTGAAGGATTAAAAAGTCGCCATCAAATCATTTAATCTGTCCTGAAAATGTAAATAAACATCACAATTTGTAACTTTGTCCCGTGTTTGCAGCCGATATTTTTATAAGTGTTATTTTCTCTGCGCTGTATCTTCCAATAAATACAATTCTTGTATCAAAAATAAAACGTACTGGTCCTTTAACTTCATTTTACAGTCTATTTTTATTTTTATTGCTAATCTGCTCAGTGCATTCCATTACTTTACATGACTATGACAGAAAAAAAAAGAACAAAAAGAAGGTTATGGTTGTCATGGCGACAAAAGAAGCCGATAAAGCCAGTGTTTTGAGAACATGCCTGGCGACACGGAGACGATCCACCGTACCAGATAACAGATCTCAGATCAGCCCTGATCTTATGCTGGTCCAAACTCCTGGCTGGCAGCACAAACTGTTTCCAGCCAGCAAAGCCAATCTGATCCCCAGAAAATCTGTCAGCATCTCGCACGCCGCCATGCCGCCATGCCGCCACGCTTCCCTTCTGACTCTTCTTCAATGAGTCGCATAGTACATCTTGGGACAAACAGTACCTTATCCTGACATGAAGCAACTTACTCTCCCGTTTCTGTGATGGATTGTTCCGATGTTGTCTTGCATAAGTTCTCATATCAACTCAAATAGCAACCCTCTCCCGTGTCTGTGACTCAGTCAGGGTCAAAGGTTAGATTCTACACAGCCTCTCAAGATGGGCGGGGTGCACACATTACATGCAATATCCGGTTTATTTCCTCATAATCTAAAAAAAACATATGATCTGACCTACAATGAAAGTTCACCTTCACCTTTATTACATCTGGTGTCCCGCCAACATTGACGCGCCGTTTGTCTCTTTTAATTAAATATATTCTGTCTTAATTATTTTATTATATTTACATTTTTTTGTTGTTGTCTATTTTCTTGTTGTTTTTATTTCTAATATTTTTTATTTTTTGTGGCTGTTGTTCTTTTGTGAATGTATGTTATATTCTGTTGAATTTGAAATATTTGAAAAAAAAGAAAAAGAAACAAAAAGATATAAGACGTTTGGATGTTTTATACTGGAGAGGAACAGGAAATCATTTGAAGATATAAATATTGGTATTTTTTTGCGTTCAATCACATATTTACATCAAGTTATACAAAGTAACTAGAATTGAAAACAAATAATTTTATCTTATCTTAAATAGGCAATCAATCAATAATGGAAGAAGTAAGAAGAGAACTTCCTGTTCCATGAATTAAATCTCTCTCATCTCTTTTTGGAGCAAACAGTCGTTTCCTGCAGCAGCTGCAAAGACAATCTGGGATAAATGTTGCACTGCTTAACAAGATCAACCAAAGCAAAGCAAGAAACAACACGACCCGCAGAGAACGAATTAGGGTAATGCTCGCCATCCCTATCTGCTCATCCTTGCCCTCCTGGATACAGAGGGGGGAAGATAATTGCCTCCAGCCTCTCAACACGTCTGGCCTTCTTTCATTTTCGGGTGGATTCCTCACACGGCTGAAACTGGAGGGAACGTCTGGTTTCTTCAGAGTGGGCAAGCTGTGCGTCCGTCGAGCCCCAGAAATAACTGATTGCAGCAATCAAGATTCAAGGCTAGACCACGCAGTAGGAGTCAGGTTCTGGAGAATTGGTTTAAATTTACAAACTCACAGGTACACACACACACACACACACACACACACAGGTGCACACACACACGTACTTGGTGCCTATGAGCTTTTTTCATATTGAGTTGCGGGGGCGACAGTGTGGACTGGCTGTTGTGTCAAACACTTTTATGATGTGGACGCCTGTGTTCATAAACCCGCCGGCTCGCAGTTGATGCTGAGAACACGAGAAAACGTGCTGTTGGTCAATCTACCGGGCGAAATCAGGGTAAAACTCCCTTTATTGCCTTTTATTGACCAACACGCTCAATACCATCTCGGCCGCAAATATACTAGAGTTGCCTTTTGATTGCTATCTCAGATGGTCTCTTCTGACCGACCCAGCCCCAGAGATTGGTTTGCCTCGCCTGAATTTTGATCCGAAGAACAGAACACCCATTAGGGTCCGATGGGTTTATGGATTTTACAGCCCATGAAGGAATGGCAACATATTTGTATTCCTTGAAAAAGTCGGGAATCGTCATCGCCCGCATTTCCTTCGTGTTCACGCGTTAACTCCAAAACTGTTCCACGGATCATTTTCATCATTTATAACCCCTAAGACCTTAGTGTGAGGAAGAACTGGATTGGTTTTGGGGAAAGTTGGTAAATGAACCGTCTCAAGGAGCTTAATTTCATCTATATCATATTTTACTCTCACAGTTCATCTTTTACCCACTAAGGGTTGTTTTTTTTAACGAAACACACTGTTTGTTCACGGGGATTGCTTGTACAACTCAGGGGGTTGGGGGATATTCCTTTGCTGTTGGGGACAACAGCGTAGATTTAGTTTATTTTCACATGTATGATGTTCCAAAGTGGGCGGGGCCCGATTGCTTCTGCGGTCCTCGTTTTGAAGAGGCCATGAGAGAGTTTCCTTCTAGTCGTATTCCATCGCTCGTCTGAAGAGAAGTCAGCCTGAGTGGTTCTCAAAATAAGGTACGGGGACTCCAAAGGACTTAAGCGGACTTTTAGGGGTCCCTAGTCAAAAGGGTTATGCTTTATTTTATCCGGAAAAAGTTGGGAATACGTCATAGCATTCACCGCTGATCCGTATTGTTAGCGCAATAAATATGAAAAGTATTCTACGGATCGTCTTCAACTTTTAAATCCGCATAGACCTTAGTGTGAGGAAGAAGTGGACGGATTTTAGGAAAGGTCGGTTTTATTTCCGACACTATGGAGAGCTATATCTCCAGAAGTTTTCTCAACCGTTGGTCCGATTTAGCCCATATTTGGTGCATATAACTCGACTCGAGGATATCTAACTTGTATGTATTGTAATTTACCCTAACAGTTCATATTTTACTCACTAGGGGGTTGCTTTTATTTTTCTTTGGACAAAACCTCACTTTTAATTTGAGAAGTTCGATGAGGGGTTGAACTTCTCAAATCCCCGATCCCTAATCGGGATGGGGGCCTTTTCAGAGATTTACCCTCATAGGCCTCGTTTTCACTCTACGAGGTGAAAACGAGGCAAGTAGCAGAATAACAGAATATGTCACAGTGTTGGTGATGGTTCATACACTGTCCGTCATAAGACATTGAAACGCAAATATCCTCATCCAATGGGAGACCCTGAGAGGAAAATTAACGTCCATTGTCTCCATTTAGGGGGCGTTGATATGAAAAACTGTGTTCCGGTGAATGTTCTACAGTAAACACTGTGTGACCCTTACAGTAGATCTGTTTTATTGACGTAAGGCATAATTGATTCTGAGACTTTCTTCTTTGGGTGGCCTGACGTACCCCGTTACAGCGATGATGACAGGAACCGCTGACGGCTTCCACCGTCGTTTCTGTCTGCCGGGGTAGTTCTGCAAACAGATCACCCCAAACCCGCTGAGAATGAAATCAAACCCGATGTGGCGCTCTCCTCTATCTGCTGCCATTTCTCATTAAAGAGATATGAATCAATCCTGACACCGTGTAATTGGCAAATGGTAATTTCTAAGAGGAAATTCTGGAAGTGTGCGGCGAAATCACACTTTGGGTTTGGAGAGATCGGAAAGGATTATGACATGAAGCCGAGACCGGGAGCTTAACTGCCTCTTCCTACTGTCTTTTCTTTTCTTTTTTCTTTTTTTTTTACTGTAGCCGATAGCCGAGGATTCCACTCGCCGAGGAATCAGAGACATCGGTTATCTAGGTACCCTCAAATAATGACACCGCTGGGATTTAATATCAGAACCTATACATCATTTCTGTGTCTTTTGAGCCAATTTTTACAAAAGGAAAACATTGCCATTGATTTATCTTTAAAGGGAAGAAACGGATGTCCTCTATGTCCCGCAGAAAAAAAATCATTGGGGTATAGCGGAGGCTACTTATTTATTTATTTGGGGAATAAAACTTTCATGTAATCACCAAGGTGATCACATGATTCCTAAGGCTGATTAGAGTCACTCATTAATCAACGGCGTCTCCTGCAAATTAACATTAACATTGCAACACTAGAGATAAAAAAGAGAGATAAAAAAGACTGGGACTCTCGCAATTAGGAACTTATTGCTGCGCAAAGACCCCCAGAGGGAAGATAGTCGTACTCGTGAGGGGCTTAATTGGATTCAGGTTGGTATTCCGTTCGTTAGCCTAGCGCCGTACCAGAAACATGCCAATCTGCTGCCTCTCCTTAAGCGGACACTCTGGAGTTAATCAGCTTTCGGACTCGTCGTGGAGTAGTAGGCATTTTCATTGCCCGCATGTATTTAACATATTTCACCTCCCCTCCACCGCCCGTTCGGGTTCCTCCACCCCGGGCCGATGAGTGTGGCCGGTTTAATAAAATAAATGGAGTACCGAGCCACCTGATTGGTTCTAAGTGGAGGCTCGCATCTGCATCGCAAATCTCTTAGCAACAGCAGGTGGTATCGCTCCAGGGGGGCGCCCCCCTCGGAGAATTGGGTATGTCTACCTCCATGGAAAGCATCAAGATGAAGCTGTGTTCGATGGATCCGTTTATCCTACAAGTCTTAAGCTGTGTCTAGGGAGACGGCGGTCTCTATGATTTGAGTCGTTAGCTAGTGAGCTAGTTAACTAACTAGTCCTCAGGCAGGTATGTTCATGTGACCACGCAAAGGCTTTCACTCAATCTAATTATCCAAAGACACACAAACAAATTATTCAGTGCCGCATGATTTATCCATGTCTATTGAGTTCAAGTCACCAAGGCGTAGAGAACTGTCTTCCATCATCGCTATTGTAGCAGTGACTGGCTTACAGATCTCCAACGCGGCCAACAATACATCACCTGGAATCCAGACTAAAAAAAGGACTCTACATTAATATGTTAGCATGTCTTTAGTTCCATTTGTTCCTAATTGATTGGATTAATTAAACAGCAAGGAAATAGTAGAAAGAATTAGAAAATATAAATGCAGTTATTCCCCGACCCTAGTAGTTATTGATTCTGCTTTAAAACTTCGTGGTGCTACAGGATCCAGCCGACAAACGCAGAATTTAACGGCGCCTCGGCGGGGACCTGGTTGAAAAAACATAAAATTCAAACGCACCTTTCTATTACATTTACGAATAGCAGTACTATATGATAATATATCTATAATAGTAGATCTGGATAAAGTAGTGGGGTCAGTTAATCGCTAGCTTTAACATTGAAGAGAAAAAAACCCATCTCGATGGCTTTAAAAGATAATTTATAGCCTTTGAACTTTTGGCTTTGATGTCTCTGAGACATGCAACCATAGCCTAATATCCTTCTAAATTGTGATAATAGACATAGATATGTAATGAAACAAGAACCGACCCACTGGGGCTCCATTACAATGGTCAACAAGAGCAAACTGTAGTGATGGTGAATGGTGCCGGTGCCGGTGCCGGTGCCAAGCCTGGATGAATGATGAGGGTTGAATCAGGAAGTGAGAAACCTGTAGCAGCTTAACAAAGAGGCTGAGATTTCATCAAATCATTCCTCTATTATCTGACTCCACTGAGATCAATAATACTAGTGGGTTGAATCCAAAGGGATTGGACTTCTGTTCTGGCTTGAAGACGTTTCACCTCTCGTCCGAGATGATTTATTCAGTTCTAAAGGAAACAGCAAATGCCTTAAAACTGAAAATTGAAAAGCACTGTTTTCTAAAGCTTTTTGCAGTATCTAGAACAAGAACCAGTTTAAGTCCCTTCTGTCGCCTGCTTTGCATCCGACCCCAACATCGATGCTTACCGGTGGCGAGGAGAAGACCCCGCCTTCAGACGCGGACCGGATCTGGCTCAGGAAGGGTTCACCAATGTCCCTACTCCAGACGAGGTGTCGCAACTTTTTCGGTGCATTTTCATTGAGGTCTTTGAATCACTTTCAGTCTGACCTCTCTCCTAAGACCACTTTGCACTGGAAGAACCTACTTAGGGCTAAAATCCCCTCCAACACAGCTCTCAACTCCCCCATCACGTTAAGGTACCAATTATTTGAAGGTGGCGTCCAACTGGTAAGAGACCCAGGTCTCGCTGGAAGGACTATGTTTCTCATATGGCCTAGGAACACCTCAGGATTGGCCAGAATGAGATGGAGAGCGTTCCTGGAGAGAGTTATATTCCCTCCGCATAAGCCGGAGGAAAATGGACGGATGCTTTTGCAGTTGCGGGCAAATCACAACAGTTTTTGCCCCCTGGACAGAATCAACAGAATGGGGTTTATGTGGCTCCGGCAATCCATTAAAAAACAGTTAGAGTCATCTGGCAGAGCCAGACAGATAAATAATTATGTCACAGTCGGTTATGGGATTGCATCCAATGCAGAGTTTCCACATTGTGCTCCGGTCAATCCCTTTTGATTGAGCTTTTGTCAGACTAAAGTTCCTAATGTGATACCGAAGAGAGAGAAAAATCATAATAAGCGAAGCCAATCTAACCCTTGTACAATGGTTCATTGACAAGATTAGAAGTAAATAAAGTAATTACCCATCATGCACTCTGACAAAGCTCTTGCATATAAATAGGCATCATTATAGGGCTACCGTGGATGAGTTTGCCAAGCATTTCTACCTTTGGTGGTAAGCATTTTGATCTAAATTGATTGCTATGGGATTATCCAGGATTTATTAAATATTAAGGCATTGACTTCCTCTAATGTCGATAATTAGGGTTTATTCAAAGTCAAACTGAAATTGGCATAAAATGCGCATGGAAAGTGATTCATTACCGAGCTACCAGTCAATTCATCAATTATGATTTTCATTACATATCATAATTAAGAAGGCTCCAGCGGAATTGATGTAGTTTAAAACTCTCATTACCCACTTATTTGGATTAACAAATAGACTTTTTGAAATACCCTGAACAGAGAATAATACGGAGCATAATAGAAGTCATAGCAGCTCCAGCTTGTGAGTTAATAGAATTTACACATGTAGTGCTGATGGGAGTTGTGATTTATCACACGCTGAGAGCAGAGGGGATAATTGTGGGTGCAAATGAGGGGAGCATATTTATTATTAAAATCATATTTTATGCAGATTTTGCATTTGGAGAAATCTCAATACGATGGTTAATATTTATTTGACACAGAAATCCGATGTCCCGCTCACAACAAACACGTTCTGATAAAGACATCTACTGGGATTGACTTTGTATACTGATCAGCCATAACATTATAACCACTGACTGATAAATTGGTGTGCTTTTTCCCGCCAAAAACAGCGATGACTCTTCAGGGCATGGACTCCCCCAGAACATCTGAAAGGTTGCTTTTGGTATCTGGCACCAAGATTTTAGCAGCAAAACTTTCAATTCCTTTAAGTTAGGGTGAAACCCTGCATGGATCAGATTTGTTCGTACAACAAAGCACAGTAGTCTTACAGATTTTCTGTAGGCAGCACAGAAGACAGCAAACAAGTGGATGAAAAAAAGCGGATGTTATCTGCGTAGTAGTATTAATCCTACAGTCTGGAATGGATCAGCATATAGGAACCAAAAATCCCTTTCAGATAAAAGCTGAACAATTACCTGAAATTTTGAGAAATCACATTATAGCCAAGTTCCATATGCAAATTACAGAAGCTAATGTTCAGTTTAATTTACAATCACTGCGAAACTTAAACCAAACAGGCGCAAGATTAATACCGGTCCTAGTGTTGTGGCTTTTTTTTCATAATTTATGAAAGCTTTCTACTAATATGTTTCTTTGGAGGTGTGTCTTTTATATTATTTCAACAGAAAACATCATTTATATTTACAAACTGGTGATGAAATCCATCAGCCAAAACATTAGAACCACTGACTGGTTTTAATCTTGTGGCTGATCATCGTATATTACATTTTTTTCATCATTTATGAAAATGTAATATTGTGATGTTTGTTTGGAGGTGTGTCTTGAATCACAGTTCAACAGAAAATCATCAGTGTTATTTAGAAACTTGTGATGATACCAGCCACAACATTAGAACCGGTTACAGATTTAATCTCCTGGATGATCTTGGATAAGGTTAAAGAAATACAACCCAGCAGAACTTGTGTGATTTAAAATCCCTGTTGCAATTGAGTCATTTTTATACTGGAAATACAGAACAAGCGTCGTCAAAGGAATGAAAATATTTATTCATTCTAGCAAAAGTAAGATGGTGAAGCGGTCATAATTTTAGCTGTGATTCTTGAGGGTGGAATTTATTTATTTTTGCCACTTTTGAGGGTTTTTTAAAAAACTTTTCTGTCTGATCAGGCTAACATGCATGTAGCCTTACAGCTAGCTGACTCTGATTGGACAGGACGACGGTTCTAGCACAAGAGCTTTGGAATGTCAGGAGGAGGAAGCTCTGAGGCCCGGAGCGGGAAAGGTTGGCAGGCGGTAGCAGAGCCTCTGCAGACACCATGACAGCAGTGAGAGGAACAAAGAGGACGTCGAGGGAGGGAAGGTGGTCACTGTGAACCGGCTGGAGAATTCTCCAACATGGAGTTTGTTATTAGTTCATGAAAAACAAATACGCTGCAAGACCAGCGTTGTCAGATTACAGATGTTGACTTAGTTTAATGTAAATATACTTATTCATAAATTGAGATAACTTTGAGATTGACATTGATATAAGCCATGACAGGTAGTGTCCTAAAATAGTTGAAATTATCGTAAATTCTGGGGTTTTTTTGCGTTATTGATCGTACAGAGAGTGAAATTACTGAAAAAATGCGAAATCCCCAAAGAGTAAAGGATATTATGGAATAATCATCACCGCTGTCCCATCCGCTAAAACTATTTCATGGATCGTTTTAAACTTTTATACCCCCATAGACCTTAGCGCGAGGAAGAACTGGATTGTTTTTTGGAAAAAGGTCAGTTTCATAAGTCCGGCACTAGGTTGACCTTTATGTTCAAACATTTTTTTCGGCCGTAATTTCTCAACCGTTGCTCCAATTTAGTCCAAATTTTATGTGAATGAATCGAGAAGATCCTTTTTTTTTACTCCAATAGCTCATATTTTACTCAATACATGTTTGTTTTTTTTCTTAACAAACTGTTTTTTGGACTCAACTTCTTAACCATTGGCCAGATTTAGGCCAAGCTCAGTCCATATGAATTGACCTGAGAGATCTATCATGTTTATATCCTATTTCCTACAAAAATTTCATATTTTACTCACGAGGTGGAGCTTCGTTTTTTGAAACACAGTTTTTGCGGACATCAATTCCTAACCGTTAACTCAATTTAGTCCAAATTCAGTGCATATGGACGAACTCTAGGAGCTCATCCTTCACTATGTCATATTCTGATCTAAGAGTTCATAGTTCCGTTCAACAGGTTTTTTTTTGTCAAAAGATAAGAGGATTGAAAAAACATTGATATGTGAAAGGAACCTGGGGCTAAGATGAATTATTGCCAGATAAAATTTAATTAAAGAACAAATTATACCACAGGGTCTGTATTTCTAATATTATATTTGGTAAAATGAATTACCTTGAATACCAAAACAATTTAAAAGAACTTTGAAACAAAAGTGAAGTATTAAGGATTCTTTATGAAACAAGCGTTGAGACGGCGATGGCATGTTGGCGCTCGGATGAAAATACTCTGCTCCTATGCTGACTCCATCACCGCCATAGCACTCAAGATAAAACCATTTTGTAGAGAAAAGTGAACACGCGATGTTGATGGCTTGAACCTGTGGCTTTTAGGCTGGAGCGCCATGGCAACAGCAGCGAAAATTCATTTGAGCACTTCCTCATGGAGAGCAGCTTTAACAGGAAGGAGACGCGGTCTCTGAAGAAGCTGGCGGCACATCACTCACATTATAAAGCTGGCAGAGACTCCGGCTCCTCGCTCCTGGTTGTGATTGGTGATTAGTGCATGTTTTGTCCCCGCCACAGATCTGGTTAATGGGAATGTAGACTCCCCCCGCTGGTGCTTGGGAGTTAATCACACAACAATGGGCTGCCAAGAAGGGAAAGGAAAGGTAAGGATGAAAAGGGACGGGGATTGATGGAGACTCCTCAAGACAAGGCCTCAAGTTTAATTGCCTTTGGGATAATCTTATTGTCTGGTGGTCTGAACGGGTAACCCCCACCCCCCCCATCCTTCACGCCGTTCAGAGGTGGGCTTTAGAAGTTAAGTCACTTAGTAAGGCTGTTTATTCCGAGCAAAGTGGTGAAAGCGGCGCGGGGCAAGTTGTCTGGAGGATGGAATTTGGGTTTTGTGGAGAGAGGATGAATAAGAGTCTTAAGCGAAATTACCGCCATTCACGTCAACCTCATCGGAAGTGTACTTCTATTAATGATTAGAATGATCCTTAAGATTACTTTCACCTGTTTGAACACGATAAGCAGCTAGAATAAGAATCTGAGTCGTAGAGAGAGGCTTGTGCAGATACCACCTGACATTGGATGAGAGGAGAAGATCCTGGACGATTCAGCAGTTCTTCACAGACAGACAGTATATTGACATATAAAAAAATAACAATCATCCTGACTTTAACCCCTACGGACAACTTCAGAGTACCCAATTCATCTTTATTGCGAGGAAACTGCCTGGACCAAATGAGACGGATGAGGGACAGTGGTAGATACTGGGGAGCTACGCTATACACACCTAAAATGACCAAATGAATCCAGAAACCTGGATTCAGTCACCAATTTATTTACAGTGCATGTTTTGGACTTTGATCTCAGGGGACAATGACGTTTCCTTTTTTGTTCACATTTCACGCTTTGGACTTAATGTTCTCCGATGATTCATGCCATCGTCCGATACTGTGTATATCAGTGGCGAATGATCTGGAGAGCAGAAATTTTCATGATGGACTTTGTTGATTGGTGTCAAAAGGATGATATGTTTTACCACACCAGTGTGCATCCAGGATTTGGACATTGAACAAGTGGACTCATACAAATACCTGGGTGTTCACTTCAACTATAAGTTGGCCTGGTTTGGACAACACAGATGACCTGTACAAGAAGGGCCATGGTCGCTTTCACATGATGAGGAGATTGAGATCTTTTGGACTCTGTTATAGACCTTCTACAAAACTTTAGTAGCATCAGCAATCTTTTACGCTGCGGTCTGCTGGGGCGGAGGTATCAAATCAAATCAAATTTTATTTTTATAGCGACATCTCACAACAAATCTAATCCTACCAAATACATACCCACTGAACTACCAATGCTTTTACTTACCTACATAGCTTTCCAACCAAACCTATTGCCTAATGGATTGAAGGGTGCATGAAAAAATAGACCCAGTTGTACGGGCATCACTAAAAACCTGGTGTCGGCATGACCAGACGAATATCAAATAATTAAAAGCATCCTCAATACAATGTACATCACCCCCATTACTGCTTTATCCATATTATCCACACTTTTTTCGCATTACTGGGTTGCGGCATCAACAACTTTTCCAGCTTAATTTTTAAATATATCACCTCTTTGCTTTTTGTTATTATGATATACTGTGTTGGGGGTGTTTTTTTTGTTTTCTGAGACGAAATGAACTCACTCGTGTTTTCTTGTAACATGTGAGGTGCCCTCATGTTGCAGCCCAGAACATGCCAGGTGGTTGAACATATTAACGACCTCGATGTGTTCTCCGGTCCAGCTTGGAACCACCAGTGGAGAAACTCTGGCGCCTGTTTCTCTTTCCCGACATCTGACCCTCATTTGCTGCCAGGTCCAATGAGCGATAAGTCAGTCCTGTCGCTGAAAATGAACTTCTCTCCGACGTAAAAGCTTCAGACGTATTTACATGTCGAGGTGGATCTTTGGTTTTATGACATCAGTTGGACATGTGTTTTCTCCGCCCAGATGTTTATGACCAACCGTTTGGACGTGACTCGTTGTTTATGCATCAAACAGGTCATTCCATTTGTTGGGGATGACCCGATTCCATGCAGTCACTGTTGGCAAGTAAACATCTGGGGTCCTAAAGCCGTGTCAGTCAACAGTTTGAGTGTTTGAACCTGCTTGTTTAGTTTATCTACCACAGATTTTGGATAAAATTTGGCAGAACTGGAGTCTGAAGATGATGAAGGTGAGTGTTAAAACGGCTTCTTTGGCTTTAGAATCTACGTCAGGTTTTGGATGTGATTGAAACCGGGTTGAAATGTTTGCGAAAGTTCCTCAGAATTTAAATCAGTAGGTTTCATTGTTGTTTGATTGATTTAATTAAGTTGGTTTGTTAGATTTTATTGGCCGTTTGGTTGGTTGATTGGGTTGGTAGTTTGGTTTTCCTTGATTTTGCTGGGTTGGTGTGTTGGTTTTATGTTAGTTGGGTGGTTGGGTGGTTGGTTTTTGTTGATTTCGGTTGCTTGGTTGGTTAGTTTTATGTTAAGTTGGGAAGTTGGTTGTTGGTTGACTGGTTTTAGTTGAGTTTGGTTAGTTTATGCCTTTGATTGTTTAGTTGATTGATTGATTTTGGTTGGTTGGCTGGTTGGTTTTGTTTGGTTGGTCAGTTTTGGTTGTTCTGTTGGTGGTTTTTATTTGGTTGGTTGGCTGATTGATTCTGGCTGGTTGGCAGCAATATTTATTCAGTGTCTGTAATCCTGGAAGGTTGTCCATTTCTTGACCCAAAGTCCACAAAACCTGGTTTAGATGAGCGAAAGCGCTAAATCTGAAAGATAACTTGATCTACTCTCTATCAGAGAGATTTGATCTACACTCTCTAGTCATAATTAATGACTTTTAGTCTGTTGTGTTGTATGTTTTAAGGAATAAAAGTATTACATCAAGTCGACAACAACCAGAAACTTTTTCAAGCTTTTTTCCAGCTGCCTTTGAATTATGACTACCTGTCTATTTTCTCTATAGGTTATTCTAGGCTGAAGGTGAATGTAAATATTTTCATCATTACAGCCAGAGCCGGCAGCATGCATCAGCAAACCAAGCAGGTCACTAGAGGGGGGAAGTCTCACATTTTCCAAACACTTTTGCCTCCAGAAAGGCCAGAAAACTCTTCAGTGTGAACAAACAAACATGAGGTGCTGTTCTACAATTCTTGATGGACATAGGGACAGATGGGAAATCTAAGCAGCTCATAAGGGCCGTCATAGTGGGAGGTTGTGCTTATGATGTCTGATGAAAAGGATGTATGTCATGTGTTAAAGCAGTGCAGCTTCATTGTACCCCTGAAAAGTCTGGGATACTATGGAATCATCATCGCCGCCGATGCCCCCGCCGCTTCCGCCACAGTCCATTAGTGTTAGCGACATAACGCTAAAACTATTTCATGGATCCTTTTCAAATTTTATAATGACGCAGATCTTAGTGTGAAAAAGATCTGGATTAGTTTTTGAAAAGGTCAGTTGTACATTTTTACAAGAAGGGGGAGCTAAATGCCAAAAATTTTTGTACTAAAATTTCGGAAATATTTGTCCGATTTAATCGAAGTTGGTGCATACGAATCAACTCAAAGAGATATATCTTGTACTATATTATACTGTAATAGCTCATATCTTACTCATATAACTTCTTAACCATCGGTCCAATTTAGTCCAAATTCAGTGCACATGAATTGACACAAGAAGATCTATAATATTTATGGAAGTTTTTTCTGTCAAAAAACGTATTGTGGAAAGTTCAATCAGGGCGCTGATTTCTTCAACCCATACCCTCAGTGACAAAAGCGTAGGCTTAGTTTGACCGCATAAAGTAGTCTGCAAGCTTCATTCCATAGATTATAATAGATAAAACGATGTTTGCAATTAAGATAGCATATAATCTCAGCTGGGTTTAATCACATCCAGAGTGTGGCGATCAGAATCTTTATTACAGGAAGAGTTACTGCCCGCCATGATGAATCCAGAAACCTCAGTCATTACAGACAATGACCCATCAGTAAGCCAGAGAATGATGGCCTCATAAACAAAAGAAGGCAATTACTCCGTCAATTTAACTTAATTTGAACTAAGTGAAACATCTGAGCTGAGCAGCGGGACCAGGAGTAGTTTGGGTCACACCAAAGTGTTAAGACGGATTTTGTACTTCCAAATACGACACCTCAGAGAGTCTGCAGATGGAGGGGCCCCCCTTTTTATTCAGAGGTTGCGTACTTTGTAAAGAAGCCCGGCTAAGAGCCGCGTCAACAAGCTTTAAATGGGAGCTGAATAAAACCTTTCATGGACTCAAAAAGCTGGTTATGCGGTCGGGTTCAGGCTAGGATGGGTGAAGTCTGCGGGCTTTTCTGCCTCCTCCAACTAAAAAAAAAATTGCCACTGTGCTGTGCTTTAGTTATGTTATGAGGAATTCAAGCGCTCTGCATGAGGGAGCCGCCACATGCAGACTTTCAGGGAAAAGACGTTATATTCGGTGAAGTAAAATGTGTTCACGTCAGATCCAGGCAGGACCGAGTTGTACATCTCAACAGAATATCTCCAGAAAGTAACGATCTGTCAAACGCTGCTGCAGTGGTCGACCAATTACAGCAGTGAGAAGTGAGCAGCTGTCTCGGCTCGGCAGACTCCTCTGCCACCATGTCTCATCCTACATTACATGCGTACTGCAATGTAGGAATGTGATGCTGTACAGAGAGACACGGATAAAATACTGCGTGAATATTAAAGACCAGGAGGACGGAAGCAGGGTTCCTTATCCGGTGATCAGAGAGCTTCATTAGAGCCGCCATTAAAATAATCCCTCCGAGGCGGGGGGACGGCGCAGAGACAGTATGCATCCCCTCCACAGATCAGATGCCAGAATTTTGCAACAGACACAGATGAACCGACACCATTTCCAGAAAAGTGGTGTTCAAACTGCGGCTTTTTGAGTGCGAGGGAGAAGAATAGATGGAGAGGGGGGAGAACTGGAGTGGGTTATTAGATTCTGCAGTAAACTGCATCATAGAAAAGGGAGCTTCTTAAATCATCAGAGGTTCTCCACGGCGTGTTTGAGGTTACGGAGACGGAGGGCAATGCGTCATAGTCTGAAACCCCCTGCACATCTGAGGGGAAAGAAAAACCTGGAAAAGGCTGAAGGTACAACTGTTAGAATGTACAAAATGCATTGTAGCACTCCTTTTCTTGCTTTGTGTAATAAATCAGCTACGACTACTTTGGCAATTTATTCTTTACAGAATCCGAATCATAACAGGTCGTTGCCAATTACACAACAGGACATTTGTACTGTAAAAAGTTCCAGTCACCTTGTATTTTACTATTATTACGATCCCTTATACCAATAATACTAAGCCCCAGAATATCCAGAAGAACTTCGAACAAACTGCTCATAGTTAGTTGCATATAAACAGAATTAAACAGAATTTTTCATCCCCGACAACAAGAGACTCATCCTCACAGCGAGCTTTATAGCGACGAGCTCCAGATGTTGCTAAAACACGAAACCACAAAGATTTATTACCGAGACACTATGAATCAAATTCAGTATCGGAATTTGACGGAAAGCACGTTTGAACAAACCAGTAATAACAATAAAATTTAAAAAAAAGAACTATAATAAACATATTTTTCGTAGATTAAATGCGTCTCAGAGTGCCTTACAACAAGACAATTACACGCAGGATGCACTACAACAAAAAAAAAGGATAGAAATAGAACATAAAAGCAGGAATAGCAAATTAATGAAAATTTGGTGACAGTATTAAAAAATAGACGTGTAAAAATTGGCATAATAATGAGATAATTTTAATGCGTGCCTGATGCTTTGTTTGTATCTAAATGCTGTCAGATCTGTGAGGCTGGGAGAATCTGAGAAATATCGGACGACTGTCCGACGGCGAAGTCAACAAAGAAGTCGCTGAAGAAATTTTTTCTTTTTTTTCTCGATTTGGTGATTTTCACACACTTTTCCGAAATCTGGATCAGATGAGATGCTTGTGAGGAGGTTTTGTGGGAATTCGTGACAAACTGGCATTTCAACGTGAATCGGGTCGGTACAAATTTTCCTACATTTTTGATGGTTATAGGATGGATGTGAAGAAAAAATAAGGGCCTGAGCACGTTTCGTTAAAACGTTTTATCGAAATGTTTTTCTCCCATCGAGTCTCTCATTGATTCCTATTATAAAATCTTAAATTGACCAAAAGCCCCCCAAAATATAACTAACGATCGTGGTATTGCAAACTTAAAGGGCGTCAAAGGGGATCAAGTTTTGGTTCTGTTCACCTTTCCCATCTTTTCCTATAGTTTGAATTTTAGTTTATTTGCACATTTTATATAAAACATTATGCCATTTATTATTTAAAGTCACAGTACATCATTTGCAATCAATCTCAATGTTTTGTTGTATTTTTCTGCACATGTGCATGCAACTCTGCAAGACTGGTAAAAGAGTGAAAATGCAAAGAATTAAGAATAGCCTACATAAAACATATTAAATCGAGTATAATCCAAAGTACAGCAGCAGTGTTGAGTGAGCGAGCGAGCGAGCGAGTGAGTGAGCGAGCTCCAGGCTTGTATCTGCAGTGTAATGGCAGCTTAAATGTGGAAGAGAAGATATAAGTTCTAAGATATCTTTAAATATATTCAGCGAGCTGTTTGATATCTATAGGTAGAGGCGTCCATCGCTTTGGGCCATTATTGACAAAAGCTGCTTTCCAGATTTCTCTCGACCGGTTCTGGGAAGTTCAAATAGCAGATGATTGCAGCAGCAGATGATTGCAGTGTTCTTTAAGGCAAACAGTGAAGACGAGAGCTTCGCGCATTGACGGCTTCATATATGAGGAGGAGGGACTTGAAATCGATTCTAGATACACCAGGAAGCCGAAACTGGACCGATGTGTTCTCTGCTTTGGGTTCTGGTTAATAGATGAACCGCTGAGGTTTGAATAAGGTGGAGTCTCTCAAGTGTTCATTAAGTCAAAGTAAGCGGCGTACTTTTTTGATCAACTTGGCTTAAACAAAAATATTTAAATATTTAAGCAGAGTATGATTGGATGTATTTTTTGTTTTGTTTTTGCTGAGCACAGCATTTCGATATTTCTTCTTCATTACGGCTCTTTCTTTCTTTTTTCTTAGTTCAACAGCTTAAAAAACATTCAAGGTTCTTTACGCTGTTTGCAGTGAGATGTGACGCAAAAAAAAAAGAAGCTCTTCGGCATTTTTTCTGTTTGTTTGCATCGAGACAGAAGTGACAAGACGGAACCGTTTATGCGATCCACAGTCAATGCGGAGATTAGCGAGTTTTCTTTTCCTCCATGGTGACGAAGGCTTGATTACTTTCCCCGAGGAGGTTTAATATTTCTACATGTATTTTATTGTCTCTTAGCAGGATTACCCAAAACGTATCAGGTTTGCATGAAATGTATTAAGAAGCCTGGGCCCGATAAAGGGGCGGAGTCAGGAATTTGGTTTCATTTATTTTTTTTATAATTGCAAGATTAAAGCTTTTTCCTCAACATTTCTTCCCATAACTTATAAACTACTGGATGTATTTTGATGCGGCTTGTAGAAGAATTTGGCACGTAGGAGTGAAGATCCCATTAGATTTCGGACTAGATACAAATAAAAAGAATAAAGAGATAGGAGATAGTCCGCCATTAGTTTTGTTTTTTACTCCTTCCTTGTGCGGCTATTAGGCCGAAAAGGTAAAAGTCAGTCGAAGTATAGTGGCCGTGTTGACTCTCTTTACACTCTGACAGTAATGATGGCATTTCCAATAAAGATTTCACTCTGGAGCTTCAGAAGTTTGCATTTTGAAACCTTTAAAACATTGGTGTCCCATGTAGAAAAAGGTCAAACACATACAAAAGGTTACAGTTTTATGCAGGAACAGTGTTACGGTTCGAGCAGGGATACGTTTCTTAAGGAAATGGTTAATTTTTAGGATTTGTAAAGGTATTTAAAATGATTTAGACATTTTTTTAAATATAATTGAATTATTGAGTTTGTATGTTTTAAGGAATTCTGGTTATAATAATAATAATAATAATACATTTAATTTATAATGCACTTTACATTGGGATCAAATATCAAAGTGCTACAAAGTAAAAGCAGATAAAAGCATCAATAAAAAATAAAAATAATAACTATATAAAAACCTGACCAAAAACCAGCAATGTTAATTAAGGTTATAGGTTCTGCTTAAAAGGAAAGTTTTAAGTCCTTTTTTAATTGTGTCAGTCGTCTGTGGAGCCCTCAGATGGTCAGGGAGGGCTTTCCACAGACGAGGGGTATGTTTTCAATGTAATCATCGATCAATCTTGGGATCAGTGCATTCAGTGTTGGGTTGAAACACGGTGCTGTTTCTGAAAGAAGATTCTCAAATTAAGAATTTAATGTAATATCAGTTCAGCTCAGTAAAAAAAAAAAAAAAAAATCATAATTTCTTTTTTCCAGTGTGGATGTGAAATTGCATCTATTATAGTAATACAATTTAATGAATGTAACCTTTTCGAAAACCTTGTATAACTCTCATTTTCAATCTAATTCTAATCTTTCTCACTAAATATTTTTATAATAACCATTCGGTAAAACAGTACTTTTTTGTCATTTTAATCAATCACGTCTACTTTCCCTGCTCTCCGGAATCAGGCGCAGGAAGTTAACCAAACTAAGCTGGTGTTGCTGTGACTCAATATTTTCTATTAAATCAAAGCAAATGAAATGAATAATCAGCAAATATTTAACAGATACGTTCAGTATCAATATTTTATCATTCCCTAACACCGTTTCCTCATTATGTTGATAAAACACATTATCCAGGCCGGAATTAAGTTCCCCTTCAAAACAAACAGCTTTCGCTGGAGCACAATATTCGTGAAGGAGCTGGTCTCCGTCAGAAAGACTTTCAAAGGGAGACGATAATGGTGTGATTATTACTGAGGCGTGTGTGGAAGTTGGGTGTCGGTAATTTACCAGAGGCTTTTCATGCGTGCTGCAGCTCACAGTGTGACCTCAATAAACCTAATCCATGCCGCGTGGAAGGGATTATGGACGTGTTGGACATTTGGACATGTCTGGAACAAAATGCTGGAACAAAATAATGAAAGAAAATATCATTTTTTTAAAATATATATTTCTGGTATTAATGATTACAGATGTGAACATTTTGGTCAATATGGAATATATATACATATACATATATATATATATGTACATGTGCATATATATATATGTATATATATACACATATACATATAAATACATATATACACATGCATATATACATTTATACACATACATATATACACACACATATATACACATAAATACACACACCTACATATATACACACACATACATATATACATACATACACATATATACATACATACATACACACATACATACATACATACATATATACATATACACACGCTCATACATACATATATATACATACATTCATAGATACATATATATATAAACATACATTCATAGATACATATATATATACTTACATAAATAGACATATATATATATATACATTCATACATATATATTTATATACACACATATACACACATGCGAAAAATGAAAACGGGCTCTATACCTCTCCAGGATTTAAGGACACCAATTAGCTGTAACCATCGCAACATGTATTATACGTTAATATTGTTTAAAGCTAATGTTTATTTGTGCGGATGAGATAATATCAGGGAGTCATTTTCATAGATGGAGCAATCTGCCCTGCCGGCGGCTGTAATTGGGTTGATCAAGTTACTTGGTCACGTATGTCCATAATTACCAGCTAGTCAACACGCTGTGGTTACCTTCATTCACTGATGAATCTCAATTAGGCTCCTAATTGCACTCCACTTCCTCTCCCAGTCAGAAACTATAGAAACCGTGCAACGCTTGCAATGAGCACTGGGAGAGATTTCTAAGCTTTTTCTAAGCTGAAAAAACAAACAAAAGCCAAAACGGTTATTATATTAAAAGTGCAGCTTCTCTGTTGCCGACGGTGATGAAACATGCTCGGCTCTGTTGGTGTTTCAGCGAGTCGTATGAGTTTGACACGATCGATCCGTGCGTTGCAGCGGAATAAGAAATTGAAATTGATTTCTGAAGGATATTATTAAGATCCAGGCTATGACTTTTGCTTCCATGGTTTTCAAATGCAATTATAGAAATGTTACACGGAAGAAAAAAGAGCGGGGAAAAACATCAGAAAATAAAAGTCACACATTTTCATCCATTACACGGGCAACATCTGCACAGGTGTAGGATTTTTACCTTTTTCCAGCACTAGAGCTCCATATGCAGCATATAATCCTCATATAATAATAATAATAATAATAATAATAATAATAATAGTTATCCGGTTCGGTCTGTGCCCACTTGTCCGTTTGTGGTTTTTTGGTGTTTTTTCTAAAGATCTCTCCAGCCTGATGGTTGCCAGCTTTGTCTGAATCAACTTCTCACTCAAGAAGGATTCTGCGTCTTGGCTATAAAAACAAACTCCTTTCTTAACTGCCTTGCTGGCTTAAAGATATACGGCGTTCCTCTTTTTGCCTCTAAATAATGACTACAATCCCTAAAAAAGTGTCAAGAAGTCGAGCTTCAGTGTGGGTCTGACATTCCTTTGCCTCCTATGCCAAGCATAATGAGGGAGTCTGTGTTCCACCTCCTCCCTGACTGTAGTCCAGGTGAATCAGACATCTGTGGGACGTGATCAGGACGTGATAACTCAAAAATATTTCATGCATCATTTTCACATTCTATACAAAAAAAATAGACCTTAGTGTCAGGAAGAACTGGATTGATTTTGGGAAAGGTCGGTTGTAGATTTCCAACACTAAGGGTAGCTTTATCTCCATCTATTGTCAAGGAGATCTAATTTGTTTATATCATGTTTGCAATTTACTCCCAATAGTTCATATTTTACTGACTCGGGCTAGCTTTTTCAAGAAAAATATACATACATTTTCAAAATTTAGATTTTAGGGGTTTCAACAAGGGGAATGCTGGTACAATGCAGGGGATTTGGGGACCTATTTTTGGGGATTAACCTTTACTTTTGGGGATTACAGCATTGACCTAGCTAGTGCGTACCAAAAGTTGTTCGGGGAAGGACATGGGTGAACAGACAAGATGGTGACAGGAGCGGAAAGCTCATTGATGTGTGTGGCGAGCGAAGGCTAGCCCGTTTTGTGATGATGCCAAAGATGAGATTCGGTCCTGCAACACAAATGTATGATAGAAAAAGTTAAAGATCGTTCTGATAGAAAAGTGTCAGCACGAACGCTGCATCACAGCACACCTTCAGAAGTCTGGCCTAGAAGGATCAGAGCTGTTTTGTCAGAAAAAGGTTCGCCTACGCAACACATGGTGATTAGGCAGATGGTTAGAATGTTATGGCTGATTCATAAACAGTTGTAAATGTTCCAACTCCATTTTCGCTCCATCGGACTAATGAATATTTTACAAAAGGTATTTCAAAAGGTATAATTTTAGCCAACTTTAGCCTGCAGCGGCGGACTATGCTGGCATACATGATTTTCTCTATTTCAACTGATGTGAATGGATTCCAGAAATAAGAAAACTCTGCGTCGTGTCAGGGTCAATTAATTTGCTACTCAACTTTTAATGACTATAATTCGACTGTTTGGGAGTTAATGAATCTAATATATGTTATGTGACTGGTTGTCTGATTGTATTAAAGATATCTTAAGATGTTATGAACAGATTTTGATTCAATTTTACGACGGGACCCGCCAGGGGCCGATGAAGAGTTAAGAAGAGTTAATTAGGTATTTAGGACGGTCCGGATCCAGGATATTGTTTTGTTTTTTTCGTTCGAACCAATTATGGACTATTTTCTGTGGATAAATGCTTATTTTTTGAAAGTGATGATATGTATCTGATTGAGGTCTTGTGCTATGACCTCTTCCTGAGAACTTGTTCCCACTTCCCTTGTCTGAATATTTGTGTGGCAGTACCAGGAGGGGGAGGCATGTCTTCTCCAATCTTCATCTTCAATTGCCAGGTCATCATTGAGAAATCTCAAACCGCTCAAAATACTCCGATATATTTGCCGACCAGCCTCACCAATCCCATCATCCTCCCTGCCCGGATACTCTTACAGGTCTTGACTACAACCTTCTGGCCTTAACTCTCTGAAAGTGTCTGAGTTCTGCTCCTGGGTGCGGACCATAATGCGTTCACCTTTAACACATAGTGGTTGGCACGGTTACTGTACAAGTTTTTATGTATCAAATCTACCAGGATATTTGAACCCTTTCTGTGTTGACTTTCTCCCTTCCTACAGGCGCTAAAGGGCTCTGAAAACAAAAACCTCTCGCCTTGTGTAGAGTTTCGGTCCACACGCCATCACTCTGTCATAGGAAGTCAATAATGCAGGAAACTAAAAAAAAACTAGAGCACTTACTCCCTCTACTGCAAACTATACAACAGCATAACGCACTTTCACTCTTTTCACTTTCATGGACATTACGGCCATCTCCTGTATACTCTGCATTATATAAATTCCATACTCTTCATTCCTTTGCATTATTTTTGCAGCATTTGCACTAAAAATATCAACGTCCATATCCTGTTGAGCATTATCTGTGTTGTGCTTCCAATGTTGTCTCCCTTGTGAACACATACTAGGCCATTAAAGCTGATTCTGATTATCCCCTATTTTTGGGTATATTCAGAATTTTAAGAGTCACACAAATGAATTTACATGGTTTATATTGCAAGGTTCCAGGTTCCAAATCCAACCTGGGAGGTCGGAGCCTTTTCTGTGTGGAGTTTGCATGTCCTCCCTGTGTTTGCATGGTTCCATACGGGGGCTTCAGGTTCTTCATGCTTGAAACATGCGGTACAGGTGTCGAGTTTAGTTTAGTTTAGTTTATTTGACATGGACATTGTTCCTGCAACACTAACCATGCACAAACGCCTTTAGTATTCGGGAACACTTCCGTTGTCTTGTAGTTTTTGCAGATCGCTTTTCTTAATATAGTGTGTTGGGGCTTTTGCAGCGTGCGTATGTTGTGAAATTGATGAATACGTTTTCTTAATTTGCAGCATTTCATACGGTGGCCTGTCGGCCATAATTTTCAACACCTGTCCACAGGAGGCTCTGAAGGTCAATTGGTGACTCTTGATTGCCCTTAAATACCACTGGTTGTTTGTATCCGTGTTGGCCTGGTGAACTGCCAACTCGTCCAACATGTATTCAGCCTCTCACCTTCTCACCAACTACCACTAGTTGGTCACGAGTCAAGGGTAACTTTCACAAACAGGTAATACTTTCACTTTTACTACATTCTGCAGACAATATTTTTCCTCACCTACCATTCCAGGTTTCATTGAATTATCAATTACATACCACATTTGAAGATAAGTCCTCTGCTGAGCTTCCCTAGCTGTATGGTGATTTTATTTTTTCCCAGGAATGCTATCTTTCGTGTTATAAAAGATTTGTGATAGAAACCGTTACCCGGTAGCAAACCTCGAGAAATATGTTCTCTCTTTTTTTTTATGTCGCACGGTTCTCTAATACCTGAGCAAGCCTTTTGTCTTGAGCAGCAGACATTAGGATTTCTGATTGTTCCCATATCCCCGTCTCCAGCCGACACTCATCTGCATAAAGAGCCCGCCATATTGAACATGATCTAAAGGGTAAAAAATAGGCAGAGAAAACAGAGGGAAAGGGTCATTAAGCACCAGGTTGGGAGACAGCTAGAGACAGCTAGGGAGACATAGAGTCCCAACTTCATCAAGATTAATCACTGACATCTGGTGCCTTGGAGGACCTAGTTAGTAACCCTCTGTTTTCCCCCTGGTTGGGTGTGAATCATCGATGGCAGACAGAGACGCAGGAAGCTCAGCCCCAGATGCCTGTTGTATTTTCTGTCACACTGGGTGACAAAAGTCTGTAATGAACGACTGTGAAGGTTTAGAGAGTATAAAAGCACTTGTACTCAGATGTGAATGCTGCCATGCACTTTAATTGAGTAATGATTCAAATGCTTTATTTATGTGCCAGTAGATTTTCTGAACTATCTATCTCGAGTATTCGACGGACAGAAGGACAGACAGACAGACAGACAGACAGACAGACAGACAGACAGACAGAAAGACAGATAGTAAGTGGGTGGGTGTGACAGGTAGATAGGTAAGTATAAGGAAGGTTAGTAGGTGATAGGAGGATTGGAAATGCAGTGTGTAGGTAATAGGTAGGTAAGTAAGGTAAGGAATGTCATTCAGTGGTGCAGGTAGTTACTGTGTGGTTGGGTAGAATAGGTATGTAGGAGGTAGACAGGTAGGTGCATATGATAAGTAGATAAGTAAGTAGGCAATTAGATGAATTCGTAGGATAGTTAGGTTTGTAGAGGTAGGAGGATTGGTAGTTCAGTGGGTAAGTAGGAGGTTGCAGATGGGTAGGGATTGAGGGAGGAAGGTCAGTAGGCAGGTAGTGGTATGTTGGTAATTGGGTAGGTAAGTGTTTAGGAAGGTAGGTAGATACAGAGTTAGGTGAGTAGGCAGGTAGGTGGGTGTAGGTAGGTTGGTATATAGATAGTTAGGTAGCTAGACAGTAGGCGGTCAGTGGGCAGATAGGAGAGTTATGTGGGTAAATGTAAAGTAGTTGGAGATATATAGGTAGAGGTAGATCATTTAAATATATGTACTTTCTACAATTTTTAAAATAGGCTTATTTCTTTAGTAGATTATTTTTATTTTGCTTGACTATTTAATACAGATACTTCAGCATTATGTTAGTATGACGTGTGGTTCGGTTAGGTTTGCACAATGCAGCCAGTAGAAATCTCCTTTAAATGACTACTTTTGTACTTTGTTCAGTTTTTTTTTAATCTTACATGGTTTAATAATCAATACTGCTACTTTTACCACAGTCAGATTTTATACAAGTAACTGTACTTTTCCTTGATTAATGAATGTATGTAATTCAGATAGATAGATAGATAGATAGATAGATAGATAGATAGATAGATAGATAGATAGATAGATAGATAGATATGAAGTAGAAAAACTAGCCTTTATTAAATGTTTGATGATGTTCTTTCATCTAATAACCTGATTAGAGAAACTATGATTGAGACAGTGTTTAGCCGAAAGCGTTTTTCCATCTCATTGAAATTTACATACATGGCAAAATACTCCAAGGACGTTCATAAATCCTGCTTCCACACCGTACATGTGTGTATTCATGCATCGGTTTAATTAGATATACGGTGTGGTTTTCATTTATCCAGCGGAGGCCTCTATAATCGATTATGATCACTGCTGTAAAGCCCCCTAATGTGGTGAGAGTCCAATTCCTGTGAGCTCGCTAAGGTAGCAGAAGGGGAGGCAGGAATATGGCTGCAAATTAAAAATAAATACAAGGTAGGAATCCTTGACACCCTTTGGTTGATTTCCTGCTTGAAGATTGCAGGTAAGGAGATGAATTGATGGTCAGGCGAGGATAGACAGAGAAGGTCGAGCGAGAGTGGCGAGCGCGGAGGGAGGGTTGTGAGGGGGCGGGTTGTCGAAGTCCTCTCTATTAACTATTGGCCTGGAGGAGGCTCTTCTCACCAGAACCTCAATTCTGGCAACACAACATTATTATGTTCGGTTTAGGCCCTGGGCTCCGGCTTATGAAGGAAGAGTCTGACCCACATCCACTCCAGCTCCTTCAGACGCCATTGCTTTTGTTATTTGTGCAACAGTCTGGGTCGGGCCCACGTTGTCCTGTGCAGGAGTGGAGGACCAATCAGTGAAATGACCATCTGGATTATTACGTCCTTGAGAAGTTGGTGATATTGTGGAATCATCATCATCGTCGTCCGACGCTGTCCGCCGCCGCAGATCGTTTGTGGCTATGAAAAAAACCTCAGAAACCTGGATATGGATCATTGTCAAAGTTTATACCCACGTATAACTAAGTGCCAGGAAGAATTTTAAGAATGGTCAATATAATCCTGACATTAGCAGAGCTTGAACTCCAAAGGTTTCCAGGCCATAATTTCTCAAACGTTCGTCCAATTTAGTCCAAATTTGGTGCAACTAAATCAACTTGTTTTTAACTCTTAATAGCTCATATTTTACTCACAAGGGTGAAATGCTTTTACAACATAGACTTTTTTGGGGGAAACTTTGTAACAATTGGCCGGAGTTAGTCCAAGTTTGGTGCATATGAATCGACATGCGGAGATCTATCTTGTAAGTATCGGATTATACTCTAGTAGTTCACATTTTACTCACTAGAGGGAGCTTTTTTTTAATGAAAAATATAGTTTTCCGCATGTAACTCAAAACTACAACATGGATCTTTTTCAAATGTTGTACCCATATAGACCTGAGTGTGAGGATGGAATGGACTAAGTTGGGGAAATATGGGCCATAATATCTCAACTATTTGTCCTACTACTACTACTACTACTACTACTACTACTACTACTACTACTACTACTACTACTGCTTTGGGAGACCTTTCCTGTATACATTCCATTGTACTCTCATAGATCGTATTTTACTCACGAGGTTGAATTGCCATTACAATAAAGACTGTTTTCGGACAAAACTTCTGAACCATTGGCCTGATTTAGTCCAAGTTTGGTGCATATGAATGGACTAAAGGAGATCTATCTTGAATATTTCATATTCTACACTGAGAGTTGATATTTTACTGACTTCAGAGAGCTTTTTTTGCAAAAAAAAAAACAAACAAAAAAACTTCAGGCATACTTTCCACATGATTTGAGGAGTTCAATAAAGGGGATTGCTTGTGCAACGCACAAGCTTTTCAGGGATGCAGCCTTGCTGTCGGGGACGATGCCGTAGGTCTAGTTAAGAGGGATGTAAATGCGTGTCTTGCATGAAACAGAACAGTCTGACACTACTCACCGTGAGAAGATGGCGCGACCTTTACAATCATTATTTCTAAGATGAGCGATGTTATCTTCACACCAGATCAAGGTCGGGCGTGGATATCACTCAGGAAATTTCGGTCAAGGATCCGCTCAGAGTTTTCTTTCTTTTATGAAATCTCCCAACCTACTCTTATATAAGCTGTGGTAAAAAAAAGAAAAAATTAATATGGCAGTAAAGGAGCAAGAACGCTGCTTATTCAAGACGGAGTGAAGGGTCCTCCATCTAAGTGAATAAAAACCTTGTAAAATAAAAGGTGGGACTCGTTGAAGTGACATGAATGCTTCACCTGTGGCACCGAATAGAACTCCAGCCAATGAAAGCGGAAGGACTCCTCTGAAATTTTTCCATATTCCAGGTTTGTGACTAATAATAGTGAAATTTGTCGGTCAGAATAAATTAAGCTCTTCATTTCAATGCCATTTTATCAATGTTTATGTTTTTCAGTATTCTTCAACGTTGTGGCTGATCGGTGTCTAAAGATCTGCCAACTTTGAGAAAAAATATATTCCACAGTAGTACAGTTTTGAAGTGGAATTGGTGAGTTTACACTATTTTCAAGTCCAACCTACTTTTTGACGTCAAATAATTGTTTCACCAAAAATTTAGGAATATTTTGGAATCATGTCTGCCGAATCTTCATTTTAAAATGATAGATGAAAAAACTGTTGCAGACATAATTTTCAAATGTTTTACCAACATAAAAACTTAGCGGGATGAAGAACTGGATGGATTTTGGGAAATATCGGTCATATATTTCCGACACTGGGGGGGGGCTTTATCTCCAAAATCTTTTGGATCATAATTTCTCAACCGTTCGTCCGATTTAGTTTTTGTTGTTTTGACATATGAATTGACATGAGGATATATATCTGCTGTATATTGTATCTTACTATTATAGTATATATATTTATTCACTAGAGGAAGCTTTTTTTTTGTTTTTTGGGCACATCTTCCCAACAGTTGATCCAATTGATTCCAGATTTGGTGCATATGAATCGACTCGTGGAGATCTATCTTGCATATATCGTATTTTAGTCTAATTATACATAATGTAGTCACTAGGGGGAATTTATTTATTTATTCTATTTATTTTTTACGAAAAACTGTGCATTGAATTTGGGGAGTTCAATCAGGTTGGAATTGCTTGCGCAACGCAAGGGATCGGGGCTTTTCGGGGGATATCCCTTGCTGTCGGGGAACTAAGTAGACTCTCAATCGATCATTTTATGTTGCAGCCTTTATATTTTGGACTTGATAGCTTTCTTAGGCTGAATTGGAGTAGCGTGCTGTAACAGGTAGGTAACAAACAATGTTTAACGCTGCCACATCTTTAAAAGCCTCTTATGATGTTTTGGCTTTCACCAGTTCTGTCATTTATGTTGGTGAACTTGTTGCCATTCGGACCAAATTTTATGTTTTAACTACATTTGCTTTCTAAAAAAACAAAAAAAACTTTTTTATTAATGTGTACAGGGCTTTAATTTTGAAATTAAATAGGTTGTTGTATACTGAATATATCTTATCCAAGGATTTTCTGCTGCAGGATTTTGTTGTTTGACCTTGGGTTTCCCTCTGAATTTTAGGTGATGAGGATGAGTGGAATCAGTGAGGATCTTATCAGCCCCTTTTGTAATTTAAGGACATTAAACAGCTGCGCTTTAGACACCTGATCAACCCCAATGATCTAACTCGCTGTCCGATCCTGTGCCGCAACCGGTTATGGTATTAAAAGCCTGCATAATTCTGACGGTGCGGAACATCTTGAGGATTACAAAGGCTCCTTTGACGGAGCTTCTGTTGTAGTTTCTTAATTTTTATTCTCTATACTTTGATTGAATATTAAGTGATCATCAATATCAACTTTCATATGGATTATCTATTTAGACCCGTTCGGCAAATTCTCTCTTAATATCAGTGAGTGGGAAATACGTCTTGTTCAGTCTAATCTTCTCACCGTCTCTTTTGTTCTCATTCGTACATTTGTCAAAAAAAAAAAGAAAAAAGATCCATCACTGAATAAAACCCTTCAAAATCCTCTGGCAATGACAAAACACACAATTCCAGCAGTTATCAACAAAGAGGAAGTAGAAACTTTCTTCAGCGAATCTAATAGGTCACTTTGAGTTATGCGCAACCTTGCAAGCGTCAGACCTGGGAAATGAGAGTCTACAGTTTTTTTCCTTTTTCCATTCTAATCGAATTTAGACTATCCTCTTCCACACAAACTCATTTAAATGACCCACTTTGCGGTCTGGGCATCAATTGATGTCAACTGTGATCATCAGTATTAGCCATTAATTTTGTTGCTGTCTCTTTAAATATGTTTCTCTCCATTCATGGGGTTTTTCTTGTTGCCGGTACGTATGCCCTTTGACCCCTAGTCCTCAGAAATCCATCAACTTCGTCACTCGTCTGTCTCAGCAGAGTCGTCAGCCACCACCACCGGTATCCAGACACCAACTGAGGAATGTACCTTAATGCCACCCAGATACCCAGATCCTCTTCAGTCACAATCTCCCTGAAGAGTCTGAGAGGCCCCAATCCCCTGCGTTGTTCAAATAATCCCCCCGATTGAACTCCTCAATTTAAACGTGAAGTATTTTAAGTAGAAATGCTCAGAAAAAACAAGTAAAATATGAACAATGAGATTAAAATGTAATATAAACAAGGTAGTCACCAAATACGGACTAAATCAGAGCGGTTAGGATGTTCTGACATTGATTGAAATAAAAAGCATTAGTTACGTTTACTTGGGTCGTGGTTGATGGAGGAAAAATGGTGGGAAGAAACATTGTAGGTATCAAGTTAAAGTGAATTCATTCCGCATGATAAGTGTGAATGAGATACATTTTGACGTGAACAAATCATTAAGACAACTGGACACAATGGGGTCAATAAATTCCCGGGCTCGGTTCATTTTTCTTCTAGACATGTTTCTACGCTGGTATCTATCGACAGCTAGAACGGCCTGTGCGCTTACATTTACTTCCCAAGAGTTAATTCCATTAAGCCCATTGTGCCTCGCACGGGTTTACACTGGTAAAATATGATGTGACACAATCTGAAGTAGATCTTAGCGTCCTATTAATAAAATGAGAGTTGAAAAAAAGAAAAAAGAAATCCACTTCTACAGCATGTTAATATAGCTCAGACAGGTTATGTTCTGTGTCTTCTCAACAAATGTAGTATCTAGTTTGAGTCATCTATCCTGCGTTTTCCAAGGGCGTAATCTCATTATTGATTGGAGGAAAGTGAAGAGATATGGATATTACTCGGCTGAAGGCCACAGAGGTGCTGAAGGTGATTCATGGGCGGGCCTTCCACATAATTTAGACCCCGGACAAATAGTTCCTTTCCAACAGTGTTGGCATTTCAAGAAATCAAATCATTGAAGTGAATTTAAAGAAGGGCCGGAGGCGGATCTGTACCTCGCGCATACCTGGCCGACTGCTGTGAGGTCCGGCAGTTATCTTTCAATTACCACCACAATATACTCCTCCTCCACACACAAACACCCACCTCCACCACCACCACCTGTCAGCGGTGGCCGCTAACAGTGCTCACTGATTCTGTCGGCATAACTGTTAAACGCATTCTTTTCTATATTTATGCCTCCTATTTCGAGCAGTCACTGCAGTATAGTTCATTCCTAACAGTTACTATTGTTGCAGAAATTCACCAGGAGATTATCGTTTTGCAGATGGGGGTGGGGCGGGAGGGGATGAAAGAATAGTTCTAAGTCCATTTTATTTTTTTATTTTTTTTTACTGCAGCGAATAGCCATTATCATTTTCCTGACCATGCCCTTTCTGCTAATTCTCCTCCATATAGCCGCGACCTTTCTTATGGTTGTCAGTTGTAGAGAACCAATTAACATATTGTGTCCGAGGGAGTCATTTTTCCCGATGCTCCTCCGTTTCCCTCCTTCTGTTTTTGTCACACCGGTAGCTAGTGGGCAAAGTAACACAAATTAGTGGTGTGGGCTGGAAGGCTCAATTACCTTTTAAGGACTTTAGAGGTATAGTCTGTGTCCGCGTCAGCCTGTCTCAGAGCTTCCTCCAACCTGCCTCGATAAGGGCATGAAACCAGAATGAGGGGCAGGGGGAGTAGAGCAGGGGCTCAGTAGAATTTTTGAATGATCTAATTCCTGTGTCTGCAGAGCATCACTGTTGGCATCCCTGTTTCCCCTTGAGACAATGGCCACTCTCTTCTTCTCATCAGCCCACCTCAGCAGCTCCTCAACCTCCCTCCGTCCTCCCACATCTCTCCCTATCTGCTAATGTGTACCACAGCGAGTGAGCAAGGGGAGGGGGAGGTTTGAGGGGGGGGCAGCCAGCAGAAAGTCTATTTGAATATGATGGCAGGGGTGTATTCTCCCAGGAGCATCACCACTCTGTGAGCTGTGCCAGGCCCGGCCTTGTTATCCATCTGTGACCATGTAATGGAGATGGATACTGTACCGCTGGCAGGCTGAAATGCTCGAGATGCATGGGCCAGTAGATATCTAGCATCTCTAAAGTGTGAAAACGCTGCGAGCATTGAAAATGTAAAGCAAGAGGCAAATACAGTCGCGCTGTGATGTCTGAGATGTGAGGATAGCAGATACCAGAGAGTACTCATGTGGGTTTTCACTGCAACATATACTCAGAAATTACTCGTGACCTGATTAGAAAATTCCGCCTCATGACCACTTGAGTCCAAGGGTTGCTTTAGTTTCTTTTGGACAGTAATTATATTGGTTCACAAAGGTTTTGCCCTTGGTTTTTTTGGGGGTTTTTTCCACGCCAGATTGGTGAACCATGCGGGGACTTGTCCGATGGTCTGACTTTGCCTGTTCAATCATGTCCCCTTGGATTCACATTTGCATACCACTAATTAATTTTGAAGACATGAATGTGATTTTTATCAACATGCTGGAGAGGCCTTGTTAATTAAAACATCTGGCCAATCACAGAACGCCACTGCTGACCTTCTAGGCCAGCAGAATCGAGAGACCCATCAATGTCAAACAGGTTTAGCTAATTATACATCGGATAAAGATTCAACACTGACAGCCGTAACACTATAAACAGGTTACAATGGCACCTGTCAGTGGGCGAGATTAAGCTACTGATATGTCGGTGGCCATAACACTATAACCACATTACAATGGCAACTGTCATTGGGTGCGGATGTATTAAGTAGCTAGTCAGAATGTTGTTCTGACGTTGATGTTACGGAAATAGGAAAAACAGGCAAGCAAATGGATCTGAGTTACTTTTACAGAAATTGGGATGGCTATAGAACTGGGTCACAAGAACTCCATAATTCCATATCTTATTGGGTGGTCCTTGCCTTCAGTGGTTAATACCTACCAGTGTCCTAAGGATGGCAAACTGATGAACTGACAACAGGGTCATAGGCAAGACGATACTCATTGATGCACAAGGGGACAAGAGACTAGCCCATGTTGTGCGATCCTCCAGAAGGACTACTGTAGCGCAAATTAACTCAAAGAAAAGGAAAATCATCCAAAAATGTCTTCAAATGGAGGCGATAGCATGACGTTTGGGAGCTCCTTACCTTCCGAGTAGAAGACCAGATCAATCAGTGTCACTGTGAAAGTAAAAAATTGTTTGTTTCTTTTCTAATTTAACCCATTTTTTATACGTAAGGCGTCAAACCAGACGTCACTACCATTGGCTCTTTCCTCACTACACCCTGGGACGCTATTATTGAAACCACTTGGCTGCTGTTTCTGTTCTGTGTAAACAAAAAGAAAGTATCCCAGAAGAGGATTTTACTTGTGACGCTGCTGTGCCATCTCTGGGTAAAAATGGCCACTATCATTTCATACTTTTACCCTCCTTTGACTCATTAGGGACAGTTCATGAACAAAAAGATCAAAATTCAAGCAGCAGATCCAGAGATATGACCTCGATTTATTTTCTGCTTCATTGTTAAAACCCAGAACTTGCGTCACCCACAGTGCAGCTTGACTTCCATCTAAGTTGTGTCTAGGTAGCCTTGAGCCACCAGACTCAAGCAGAGATAAAGAGCCGGCTGTAAGCTCACTTCTGTCTCCACATGGAGACAGAAAAGGCTTTATCAAACTTTGCCTTGTGACATGGAAACAGACTTTGAAGTGTAAAAACTGTGGAGTTCCTCTTCATCATTTAGCTGGAACCTCAACTTTAACCAGCTTCTGCTCTCCAAAACCTAACCACATGCTGGACTCGTGGGATGCTAGACCCAGTCTACGGTCATGTGGACCGAATGGCCACTGTTCACCCCTGAATACAGCATTTCATTCATCTGGAGAAAAACACGGTCACTAATCTGAGGGAAGAAGTAACATCATGAGATCAAATCCGTGCAATAACAACAGCTATGTTAAACAAGGTAGAAATAAATAAATAAGCACAGAAAATATATGTATGATTGCACTAAAGCCCTCATTCGAATGCATAATGCTTAGCTTCCAGGCAAAACAGTACATCTCTTATATGCAAATGGAACTTTAAGGAAATGGAACAGATAATAATCACATTTTCATTGAAAAGCTGTAGAAATATGGTTCTCAAAATGCTGCACGGAAAAGCCTCCGATTGGAGACAGTTTGTTTTAATATTTGCTATTCCAATGAAACAAACCCACTCTGGAGTCCCTCAGCGTTTCACTCTGGAACCAGTATTGTTCCCTATTTAATTTAGTTCTCACATATTCCCTTTTTTTTTTTCTCTCACTCATATTTTGAAAATGATTGCCAATGTTTCTGCCTATGCTACCTGCTGACTTTAGATTTAACTGATATATTTTAATTGCCTGAAAAACACACTTTACACTAGTGTAATTTTTAGTGATACGAAAACATACTCTGACATTTTAACTAAAAATTCTTCTTTTGAGGTGTCTACTGTTACTGGCAAGATCTCCTGGATTTTTTGTGGGAACTTGAGTTGGAGAGGAAGAAACTGGGTTAGTGGAAGACCAATCGGTACGACAGGGATGGTTAGTCGTCTAGTATTTTCAGGCTGTCTGCTCACTTTTGTCAAATTAAACCCCAAATTTTATGTATGGTTTGAGCCCTTGTCCAACAATCAGCCAATGATTGACAAATATAGGCTTGGTGAAATGCGGCAAAGACATCCATCAAGTTATTCAATTTCTGAGCATACGACTGCTAGCAGAGCAGATTGACCCGCCTCCTCATCCACATCACGTGACTTGACATGAACTTAATGGTCCCAGTCAAACTTGTAGTGCTGCCAGTTTTCCAGCCAAGATATGGCAAGAGTTTTACGGCGTTGTGATCATGGGAGGCGAAAATACTGTGGAGTCTGAACCCGGTTAGAACTTTCTCATCAGTCCCATTTTATGACTCTTGGTTTGACGGACACACACCTCACCTTCCCAGACGATTTTAATGGCCCAAACACCTAATTTCCCCCCCCCTGTCACGTTTTAAAGCTGTCACGTCAAGTTAAACGATACCTCAGCTTGTTTCCAGGTTAGGATTCCTTCAGCGCTCATGATTCAAGAGGTTAACCAAAAGCCAAAAATACCCACAGAGGTCTCCTCCTCTACGAAACAAATGGAGCTTGTAATTAAAATAGAAAAAAAATAACAACTCTCCAGCAGACACAGGACATCTGAGGGAGGGGGGCGGGGGTCGTGAACCAAACTGCTCATAACAGTTTGGTTCTCAAAAAAACCTGAAGACCCACATCCTTCATTTGCTCAAGAGATGCTGCGTTAGTTCAGAGGAAGAAGATCTAAAAAGTCAGAGTGACGTGACCTGAAACGTTAGCGAGGAGGAGCCGACTGGGAATGTTTTCAAGTCCGACCATCTATCCTGCAGCTGGGGCTTATGGGAAAAATCCTGATGCATATGTTTTTATAATGAGACGGATTTCTTTTCCTTTTTCTCTCTCTCTCTTTTTTTTTTTTTGATGAACTCACATCTAAAAATATGATGCAAATTTCATGAAGGGGCCGCATTAAAGAAAATGTAGGAGGACAGCGCCGCCTCAGAATCAGAAGCACATTCTGTACAGTTCCCGTTTTCCCGCCGCATATCAGCCCAGCTTTGCGGCCTGCTTTGCGCCCCCCCCCCCTTATAAAATATACATATTTTTGTTTTGCTCAGGTTGACCACGATGTCCCAGTCAGCAGTTAAATGCACACATTATGGAGGATGACGGGCCGCATTTTATTTATTGATATTGTTTGATATATTTAGAAGCCGGCGCTCATGCATTATAGATGCGGTCTAAGGTCTGCATAAATCTTTGCACAACAGGGAGAGACGTGACGAGAGGAATAGAGGTTCTGGGATGGTATGATCGGTGGGGTACTATTAATAGGAGTGATGTGTTCGTTGTAATGTAATGTTTAAAGTTTGTTTATAGGAATAAATGTCATGCCCCGTCAGCCATATCAGCGTAACCACCAGCCTAACGTTGTGTGGCTCCTCTTTGTTGCTGCAGCTCTGATCCAGCAAAGCGTGGACTCCACCGGACCTCTGAAGGTGGGCTGTGGAATCTGACACTAAGATGTCAGCAGAAGATGTTCTGAGTTCTGTTGTGAGGTGAGGCTTCAAAGATTTGGATTTTGGATTGGAGAATTTTATGACATAAGAGGAGTCTTCGATAAAAAAAAAAAACGAGGAGTCTTCAATATTTTACGAGTACATTCTCATAAAATGATGTGGTTAGAACATTTCCACCTGATTTGAATCCACCATAACATTATGAACACCTGCTTGATACCGCGTAGGATCCCATTTTGCCAGCAGAAAAACTCTGACCTGTTTGAGGAATCAGTGACCTCTACAAATGACCTCTGATGTTGCGCTGTGTTTTCTAGCAAGGAGGAGTTAGCAGTGGATCCTCCGACTCCAGCATCTTGTTATGAAGGACGTCCATGGTTTGGACTTTGTCCAGAACATCCCACAAATGCTCGATTGGATCCCGGACTATTTTATTTTGTAGGGAGGCAGGAAGCATTGACCTTCTGGAAGAGTCCACTGACATTAGGGAATACTGTTTCCAAGAAGGATTGCAAATGTCATGCAATAATGATTACGCATACGTCAACCGGGCCTCTTGTTTCCATCGTTTGGGTGCTGCTTCATTCTTCTTGCCAGACAACTTTGGAAAACCATCCA
This sequence comes from Lophius piscatorius, assembly GCA_009660295.1. NCBI lineage: Eukaryota > Metazoa > Chordata > Actinopteri > Lophiiformes > Lophiidae > Lophius > Lophius piscatorius. The sequence continues at coordinate 39,357 of VRLP01001087.1, read as the reverse complement.
CTACAGACTGGGAACACCCAAAAAAGTCAACAACATCTAGCCAGTCATCCGTCTTTTGTCATAGTTGCTCAGATCTTTACTCTTGTTCCTTTTTCCTGCCTCTTAGACATAAACTTCAGTGCAAAATGTTCACCCGCTGCTTTAAAATATGCCACTCACTGACAGGTACAATTGTGGGCAGATAATCAGTGATATTCACCTACTAGTGTTTTTAGTGTTGTGGATGATTGGTGTAAATAAAAGGCTTACAAACTCAGATTTCTCAATTTTACACACACAACTATGATAACGTTCACTCTCTTTTCTTCTTCTCCTGCTGTCCTGGGATCTCAACAGTAAACTTCATTACCTATTCTTGTCTTGTGAGACTCCTGCAGCTCTTCCTGCTACAGAACCGAACCATGGCGGGCTTTGTCCTAAATGAAAACGGTGCGGGAGTTGCACAGGAACGAAAAAAACATGATTTTTTTTTTACCCTTCGCTGCTCAGGTTGACCACAGCGTTTGTCTCGCAACGCCCGGTTCATCTACACTCTGTGGGGTCGCACACCTCTAACTTTAGTTTTACATACTGTATTTCATTAAATAAAAACCCTGTTCTGCTGCAGAAACAACCATTTAAGGAATACTCAATATATCACATAGCAATTATTGCCATTAGTTGGCTTTAATCAGAAATGAAAATAGAGGAATTAATTGGATTGTTATAAGGGAGCTTTGATGTTCCACCAGGGGTCACTGTTGTGAAGGGAGATTGATCTCAGCTAACCCCCCTCCTAAGAAGATCAATGAGTCCAAGTCTCCGTGGTAGACCCCCCCTCCACCTCCTCCACTCTCTCTGAAGCTCACTGAGTGTGTGTGTGTGCGTGTGTGTGTGTGTATATGTCTTAACATATATGTTTGTGGGTACGAAAGAGACAGTGAAAAGGAGAGAGCGAGGGCGACTGCATGTGTCGGCTGTGCAGTCATTACTCTCTGTGCGTTGAGAGTGTGTAGTGCTAAGCAGTCGCAGGAGAAGCAAAGCACTGAATGTGAAAGTGGACTTTGTGCCGGGGCCAGGCTGGACCTGGGTACCGGCGCAGAATGAGAAACGTTGTCTGCACAGTTTACATGTCGTACCCTGCCAGCAAGGTGAGTCGGTGCTTCCATACAAATCAGAGAGAGTCTTCTGTCCGTGTGTCTGTGTCTCTCTGCATCACGGAGTGTCCAGCACTAAAAGATGCAGAAGAAGAAAAGTTAAGAAAAGGACAAGTCGAGGCAATTGATTGATAGAATTTTCAGTTTATGATTGGTACAAATTGACTGATCCATCATTATGATTCGGGGATTTGGGGCTCCTTTGTGTCGTGTTGCTGGAACTGTAATCGATACATCCATTCATTTCCTCTTGTCCTGTGCATTTTTTTTTTTAACACGGGGCTGGAGCCTAACGCATATAAAATTGGACAAGAGGCGAGGTGTGCCTATGACAAAACACCAGTTCATCACAGGGTCGACCCGTGAGAAGGTGAATAACCAGTCAATCTCACATCTACTGGTGATTTAGAGTTCACCAGTGCTGCTTTTTTTTTTTTTCATCTGTGGATGGAAGGCACACGGAGAGGATTCTAACTCAAGTGTGTGGGGCAAACAAAAGCCCACGATCCCCTGCATTGTACAAGAAACCCCCCTCATTAAACACCTCAAATGAAATCATCATAATAATAAAAATAAAACCCATTTGTACAGCACTTTTCAAAACAAAGTTATAAAGTGCCTTACATGGTAAAACAAGGAATTTATTTAAGACGTCAAAATTGACCGAAAACGGTCGCAAATAATAATAAGCAGTAGAGACCAACTAAACTTAAAAGCTTTCCTGAAAAGATATATTTTGTAGAAGTATCCTAAAGGGTAATACTGATACTGTAAGCCTCAGCTCCTCAGGCAGGGAGTTCCACAGCTGAGAGGTCCTGACTGAAAAAGACCGGAACAGCCAGCAGAGCTCTGTCTGAAGATCTGAGACTGGAACCAGGCTTATTATGGGTGGAGCAGCTCATTGATGGAGCTGGGAGCTAATCCACGAAGAGCCTTAAAAATAACCAGCAAGATCTTGAAAACGATTCTAAAAACGAACTGGTCACCGGTGAAGAGAGGCTAAAACAGGGCTGATACAGGTTTTTTTTTTCAGTGTTTGTTAAAACACCCAGCTGCATCATTTGAAACGAATGTGAGGTAAAGTTCGTAAAACGGCGTTTTTCATGAAAAAGCTCCCCCTAGTGAGTAAAATATGAAATGGGAGAGTAAAATGAGACGAACATTGGAGAAATTATGGCCTGAGAACTTTCGGAGATCATGCTCCCTGTAATGTAAGAAATATACAACTGTTCTTTCACAAAATCACTCCAGTTCTTCCTCACACTCAGGTCTATGTGGGTATAAAATCTGAAAATGATCCAAGAAATTGTTTTTGAGTTATTGTGTCACATGTCCGTTCCGCAGACAAGGCACCAGTGACGACGATTTCATAATATCCCCGACTTCTTTTGTGGATTATAAGTAAATGAATAATAAGAAGAAAGAAAAAAGAGAAACACGAGGAAAAAGTAAGTAAAAGAAAAATATGCCAGTATAAGAAGGGAAATTACATTATAAGTATAAGGTAAGATGTCTTGAAATAAGACGTTATGGAAATGTGTTACAAAAGATCCTGAAAAGAGCTGGTAAATCTTATAATCTAATTTGGAACTATATTTAACTGGTATTCTGAAGTGTTGTGCTCAAGAATACGCCAGTGACACTAAAAAAAGTGTGTTTATTTCCCTCAAAAATAGTTATTTTTTGTAACCATACACGTCGACCTACTCTTCTTTTCAGGCGTGTTCAACTGATTCAAAATTATGTAAAGGTGTTACTGTTCAAGACTTAAGATCATCGGATATATATGTTATACAAGCAATTGTTTATACGTGTCTTAAAGATAGCTAGAAAAACTCATAGTGAGTATTTGAAAAAATTGCATTTCCTGTAGATTCAGTCTGGATACTGACAGTTTATCTGAAAATGTAGAAAAGAATTTGCTTATATTCTGAAACATGAATGACTCAAGGAATATTGAAGAGCCTCAAGTTGCGGCTCCAAGACTTGGTCACAACCGGAGAATTTATCTATCTTTCCAAACGAAGCATCTAAAAATTCGATGAATCGTATCTGCGGGGCGGCTATCAACCACATGAAGGAGCATCTCTGCCCTCAGCACACGTGAAGTCCGGCTTTGGAGTATCTGCTCACACAGCTGCTGTTCAGCTAATGGTACCACCAACCTCACTCACGGTGTAATGTCGCTAGGCATTATGGGAAATGCTCCGCTCTTTTCAACGGTGAATTTCTTGTAATGAAATGCTTCATATATTTAAAAGTTAAAAGGTTTAAATGTGAAAAGTCATAGCACACTTGTGGTTTAGGAGGTCGACGTTTGAATAGCGGAATGTTTTCTTTAGCTTAAAGTATGACGGAGTTCAAAAGTGTGGAAGGACGACGAATAATAGTAATAATGAAGAAAAGTAGGATAACAATGGTGGTGCTGCTGAGGCCTCCACGCTAATGACTAGAAATAAGACGGATATACTTGGTCAAATTTTGAGTTTTTGTCATTTAAAAGACTGTGTAGTCAAAAAGAAACAAAACTTTAATAAATAGGTATAATGAGGCAAGGCTGCATAAGGGCAAAATGAACTCCAGTGTCTGTTTACCAGGATCTTAATCATATTAATTAATAGTTTATTCCTGCCCTGTCCTTTCATCCTCAGAGGTTCCAACTAAAGTAACAATCAAACAAACCTTCAAGCAAACATAACCTTTTTGGAGGAGGAAAAAAGAAGGGCAAAACAAGATGAGGAAAAACTTTGTGTTTTTCGCCGTAATCACTCGTCCTTTTTCTGGTCTTTGTCCCTGTTTTCAATTTTATTCCACTTTTCTTCCTGCTGTGTTTCAAGCAATTACACATTTTTTTTAAGGTTTTTTCAGATTATGTAGATTTTCTCTACTATCTCTCTACCCTCACTTCCTGCCGGGTCGATCCACTTCACTTCATATCCTTGCGATATCTTCGTCTTTTCTTTTGAATAGATATTAAAACATTTCCTCACTATTGTTTAAATGACACCGATGAACTGCGATGATGGGATGTCGTATCCTGTTTCTACATTATACCTTTTTATGCTAGCTGGTGGATTAAACCAGTTTCTCACCAGCATTCCAAGTTCCTTTTCTCATTTTGAACAGATTTCCTGATGGAATGTTTCTTGAAAGACAGTTAAATGTTTCCCACAAGCCACCAGGAGGAAATATCCATTAGCCACAGTTTTATCGAGGACGTCTTCTGTGTTGCATTAATTTAGGTGAACCTCACAATATTCTTTCACATCCCCTATGTTGAAGTGTTTTTTTCCCCCTGGCTTGTCATGCCCACAGCAACGTTTTTAATGTGTCGAAAAATCCCCAAAACACCATCAAGGCCTATTTGCAAACTGTCATTTACTCGTGCGCCGCCTTAATGTGTGCAAACATTTCCATCAAAATGCAAAAATACAAGTTAAAATACAAGCCTGTGATAAAATCTTTCTTTTGATGGGAGCTGCTGCAAAACTGAAATGGAAAAGCGGAGAAAATGCTGATCTAAGTGTTACTAATACATATGTCTGTCGTTTCCTTAAATGGGCGAACCATCTGTTCCAGGCAGCCCGGAGCCTCCCTCCTCTAATTGTCCCGTCTGTGGTGTTTGATATGCATAATTAGACTTTTAATAATCTTTGCTGTGCAGGTAATGTTTGCTATGAGTTCACAGAGATTTGTAGTTCCCCGTTGGTTGTAATGGGTATTATGAATCACTCATTACCTGTGTCCTGCTCTGTCAGTGAGTGATGCTGCATACAAACCGTTTCAGATAATTCCCTGAGAGGTTCTTTCACCCCTTCTGAGATCAAATTTGAAGAGATAGCCAAATGATGAGGCGGATCAGGAAATCCCCCAAAAAGTAAGAAAAATGGTTCCCTTAGGTTCTTAAATCAACAATTTCACGTTTCATGTAGAACTACGGACTATTTCTGCCTCCTTTAACCTGTAGTTTTCATTCTATTGCTGGGATTTTCACTGTTTTCCCTCCCAGCCTTGTTTCCTGTCACAGCAGGAAACTCTTAATGCTGCATTCAAACCAACAGTCTGGCGGATTTTCCTGCTGTTGCTTCTGTTTTTTATTTTTTTCATGTTAGTTTACTTGCATGACTAAAAGGAACAATTCTAATGTCCACCCATCCATTTTCCTCAGCTTACATAGAATCGGGTTTTGGTGTCAGCAGGAAAAGGGTATTAAATACGTCCCTCTCCCCAGCAACAATCTCCAGTGAGGCGTCCTAAGGCAATATCAGAGATATAGTCCCTCCAGTGAGTTCTGGGTCGACCTCTGTGTCTCCTCCCGGTTGGACGGGCCTGAAAAACCTCCCAAAGGAGTCTTTCTGGATGCATCCCAACCACATGACCGAACACCTCAACTGGCTGCCTCAAACGTGAAAGAGCAGCAGATCCTCGCCAACTTCCATCAGGATGGACCTCATGTTTAAGGCTGGTTCCAGCCACCCCCTTGAAGAGAAAGCTCATTTCAGCCGCTTGTATCCTTGGCCTCATTCTTTCACTCACTACCCAGAGATCCTGACCATAGGCGAGAGGTGGAACGTAGATGGACCGGTAAATTGAGAGGCTTTTCTCACTGCTCAGCTCTGTCTTCACCACTACGATTAAAGACACGACAAAACGCCGTCATCCCTGCTGACGCTGCACCAAACCACCTGTCAATCTCACGGCCCATTTTCCCACGTACAACTGACCTCTCCCTGAAATTAGTCCAATTCTTCCTTGCACTAAGGTCGATTTGAAAATGATTGAAACAGTTTTGGATAACCTCAACATTTTCACACGAAGGACCTCCCACCTCGGCGGCGATGACGATTCCATAATCTCCCGGACTTTTTGGCGATATAAATAAACAGCCCAAGGCTAACACACATACAACTAATACACATAGATCAGAAAACTTAACATACTCTAATGAGGATAAAGGGTTATGAGTGTTTTATCGTCCAGCATGATTGGCCCTCATAACTCACCATAAGTGTGGTCTTCACCGAAATGTTTTATAAACCAGTAACATAGCAGCAGAATATCTTGAATGAGGCATTCATTATCCAGAAACTAGGCCCTGCAAAGATTATACATAGCCTGCTTTTGACAATAAACCGCAGGAGTTCAGAGGAACATCAAAAAAGGATAATACTTTCACAGTATGACATCATGCATTAAATAAAATAGGGATGTTTTAAAAGATCTGTCCAAGTTGCGAGGATGACTCTAATCTCATGACTTTGCTGCTGTACTTACAGGTACAAGGGTTTTCAGCGATTATGTAGGCAGTCGGATCAGCACTGTAAAATGTTGACGTGCATTGAAAGCTACGGTAAATCCTTTGGGGGTGGGGCGCTGTTTATGAAATATGCAAGCGCTCGGAACGAGCTGCAAATGCATTACAAGCACCAAACTGCTGCACTTTAAAACAAGATGTTGACAGCGTCGGACAAGGCGGCGTTTTGCACATGTCCAAAATGATTCAAGATGATTTAAGCACAGCGAGGCATTAAAACGGAGCGCAATTTGATCGCACGGCTTCATGTTTTTTGTGCGCTGTGAGGGAGATTTATCAGGCGAGGGGCTCCGGCACAATGGCAGCGCTGTGGCGTTGCTGCTGATGCCCCCTGAATGCCCACAGTGGCAGCGGAGGTTTAAAAGAGCGCACTCAAAGGACTGGCTGATCAAAGGAGCGTTTCATCTGAGAATTCTGCTGCTGCGGCGCCGCCGAATGCCAGAGACGTGTTATGACAGAGATCTGATGCTAAGAGACTGACAGCGGCGTCTTTGATGACCCTTCTCTACAATGCAAGCGAGAATAAACAGGGAAATAAAAGGCGGGGGGAGGGGTCCAGTGGGCATATACAGTACGGAGTACAGTGCAGGCGGGCATTAAAATGCATATTGTGATTCGTCTCTAACGTTTCTGATATCTGAGATATCTCATATTTCACGGCTGCACAGACGGATACTCTAGTGCATAAATAGCTCTTCATGTAACAAATATCAAAATCTTACACTGCAAAAAAAAGAATTCTAATTAAGATAGACTATCTTAAATCAAAGTAAAATAAGCTTAATTTCTTCTTGCAGGGTAGTTTTTATGCAAGTATATTTTGCATGTTTCAAGCATTTGGCCCCTTAAGTATCTCTTATCTAAGGGATTATAACTTTTTATAATTTCTATATTTCTATAACTAACTTTTATTACTGGTTCTGAGTCAGTTAATGCCAGAAACTCGAATTTGTTCGTCATTCTAAGACCGTTCGACAAAACTGCTTCGTCAAAGTTAAAACTTCTCATTTCAAGCCTGGCTTTCTTTTGACATCCTTTCGGAAATTTTCTCTTTACAATCCAAAGGATTTCCAGCCTTGGTGCGGATGAATTGACTCAAGGAAATCTACTTTGTGTTTATTTTTATGAGAAACACAGATTTTGGACATGAATTTCAATGAGTTCTATCAGGGAGATTGCTTGTAGAACGCAGAGGATTGGGGTCTTTTCGGGGATATACTTTTGAAATGAGTGATGACAGCATAGAATCTAGCTTTTTTTTTTTTCTTTAGTGTTGCATTGACAACAAGAGGAGCCACTGGATTTTCCTGTTAAATGGAGAAAATTCCATAAGGCGTTCCTTAAGACGTTCCTTCACATTCATGTTAGCCTGAAAGGCAAAATTTTTACCTTTATATCGGGAACGCGGACGACTTTCACCTCAGATTCTTGGGAGGGGTCAAACTTTCCTGTGGCATGAGCCCGCCAATAAAAACACAGAACGACAACAAACAAAACATATTAAAGCACATCCTGAAAGTCCTTCAATGACTAAGTTTTTATATTAATAAACTACACCTGCATTGTGTTTAGCCGCTGTGATATTCTTATTTTACTTATAATGGGTTGTGTGTCTTATACCTTTATATATATATACCTCTTTTCCTGCAGATTTTTGAATGTTTCAGTGTCAAGTGCTCAATAATTTCCATGACCAATGGGAATTAACAGGCTCAGCTCAGCTGCCTGAGCAAATATCCTCTTAAAAAGTTCAAATTAAACATAAAAGCTTTCTTTAGAGTTGCCGCTGTAAGAATTTGTGCACCGAGTAACAGATGAATGAACCATAGACTAACAAATCGTAAGTGCTAGAATCCCATTCTAATATTCTGAGGGCCTTGAACAGGTTCCTAAATATTTAAAGCACAATTTTAGTTCAATATGGGCAAGAATTACTTTGTCGTCACCGGGAAAAATGAAATTCAAAGGTTATATGGGGGAAGAAAAAAGCTTGAAACTGTATTTTGAATATAAAACATGGTTTTTATTCAGTCGAGACGGCAACTAAATCACATTTTTTGTCATTTAATTTTTATCAAATGCCATTTTTACGGGTTTGGTGTTTAATTTTGAGCTGTATTTAAGCTTAAGATCCTTATTTTCCTTATTTTGGGCTTTAAATAAAACTTAAACGGATGGATGGTGTTGAAGTTAATTTGTTTTGGACACCTCAGTTGAATTCCATTAGCAATGTCTTTTTTTTTGGCTTTCAAGGGTTCATAATACATCAGTTTGTAGTGTGTTGTAAGTGGTTGAAACAGCTAACTGTGTTGCTTTGCAGCAAAATCTAAAGTACTCCTTAAACGTCATTGCCGCCGTCTCGCTACCAAGATAACAAAAATACCATATATTGGATCATTTTCAGATTTTATACCCACTTAGACATTAGTAAGAGGAAGAACTGGACTGATTTTGGGAAAGTTTAATTGTATATTTCTGACACTAGGGGGAGCTTTATTTGACAAAGCTTTCAGGTCATATTTTCTCAACTGTTTGAGATCTGTATCTTGTATATATGAACTATTACTCTATTAGTTCATATTTTACTCACTAGGGGGAGCTTTATCTGAAAAAACAGTTTTTATGGACATACTTTCACATTCAGCCAGGAGGATTCTTGTGCAAAGCAGGGGATTTGGGGATTTTTCGGAGATACACCCTTTTTAGTTGTAGTTATTCAGCAGCAAGATATCAACTAAATTATATTTCATATTCATCAAACGTAATTTTCTATGGGTGTGGTGTCTATTTGTGCATTTTTTTAATCTCTTGAAATAGTCCTTAATATGGACAATAAGTGAAAAAACAATATTAAAAAAGATTCCAAACGGTTTAATGTTTGTGTATATACTGGTATCCTCGGCTTTTGTTGTTTTGGAAGGGAAAAAGAGAATTTTTTAGTGTAAAACTGTTTTTTTTTTATGACTTTGAAATAATCCTTATGAAAGGAAATGAGCAGAATATTCTATTAGTATAAAATATTCTATTAAACGGTCATATGTGGAGCGGTACTCTGTTCTTTTGTTGTTTTTATATAGTATATAGTAATAGAAGACCATTCTGAGGTTGTGAAGTTGTGAACAAAGTGCTAATGTTTCCTGTTTTTCACACTTCATGTGGCGCCTTAGCTGCTCATTTTCACTTCAATAAAAGGCGGGGGACTCGCTGTAGACAGTAAAGACGTAAAAAATAAAAACTGAATGGGTCAACCTTTATAAAAAAAATAAATAACTGAAACAATTTCATGCAATGCTACGTTTTTTTCCTTGCACTGCAAAAATAAAAAATTGGAACCGAATGACCAAACTGAAATAACCCCGATGACATCACCAGAACCAGTTTGTCGGATGTCTGATCTTTAGAGCCGCAGATGGTTGTTTCAAGGCGGCGAATGGCGTTTAAACTGATTTTTACCTTTTTTTAATGAAAATTGGCCAATAATGAGTTGTTATGAGAATTATTTTCATCTTCAATGGACATTCAGGTCATATTATGGTGAAATGCTGTATGTATGATGGATCACAACCTCCGAATCTGAAGATGAACTTTGCTCCTGGAGTATATCTGCGCCTCGACACTAATGGGGTACACAAATAGCCGAAATGCATTAAACCCCGGCTACATTTGTCACAGCGCTCTCAAATAAAAAGCAGGAAAACAACAAAGTCCTTCTAGTCCACCAGCAGCTCATCCATCATTGACCCCCCGGCTGGAGAGGTAACGGGTCAGCCACAGTTAACCTTATTGGTTTTAATTGTTCCCAGGTGCAATCAAGCGCCGTCAGATTCCCCGAGGGCAATGAGAAACACATTGATAGGGTCACAATACACCTATTTAACTTCCTGCCCCGGTGCATTATGGAGGCCATCTCGTCACCGCTGACATGCGGTAATCAATGGGAGACGTGGTTAAACTTTTAGAGAACGTTTTCTCCCGTCAGTTCTGGGGAAAGGTTTGGGTTTGGGAAACAAATTGGACCTCATACAACAGCTACGTGATTTTGACTAAACCATCGAGAATTCCTATTTTTTTTCCCATGACTGATAGTTTGGAAATTTGCGCCCAAACTATATAATAAAGGGTTTGATTGGAAGCCAAAGACAAAAATAAAATATAAAAATAAAAGTTGATTAAAATAAGTTTGAGGTTTCCTTTTAATGACATCCATGAAACTGGTTGATTGTTTGTTTGATTGTTTGTCTTTAACCCTTTAATGTTCTCACCAAGAAAAATATTGTGGTATACCTAGTTCTTTGTATTTATTATATATCGATACAAAGAACTAGAACTAATATATTATATATATTATTTCCTAAAATCACAAATCATTCATTAAAAGCATTTTTTTAAATAGTATAAAAATAAAGATTTGGCATAAAAATGTTGAATTTCGTGGAAAATAGTTGATTATGATTCAATTAGCTCAACATTTTACTAAAGCATAATTTTTTACAAAACTATGACTGTTATTAGACATTTTAATTTGTATGAAGTTACATAATTCTGTCCTCACAAGCTTTAACATAAAAAAAATGCTACTTATCAAATATGACAATCTCTATAGCCGTGGTTAATGCTTCCTGTGTGGTCCATTTGCCACGGGGTGTCCCCCAGGGCTCCATCCTCGGCTCCTTACTCTTCAGTATGTACATCCTGCTACTGGATCATATAATAATCAGGTTCAGTCACACTTTTCAATAAGAAATAGAGACTCAAAATAAGCTCAACCAAACAGTTGAGCAAGACAGCGAAGTGTAAAAACGGAATAACCGAAAAAAAAATCGAGTTTATTGAAGAATCATTAAACGTCAGTTACTAAGAACTCAGCCTTCGCGTGGCGACGAAGGACGGCATAGTGCAAATTAATCAACTCAAGAAAATCTATCTTGTATATGTCATGTTTTACTGCAAAAGTTCATATTTTAATCACTAGGGCCAGCTTTGATATGAAAAACACTGTTTCAGACATAACTTCCTAACCTTATTCTTGTAGTTCATATTTTAATCACCAGGGGGAGCTTTTTTGTCACAAAGAACACTGTTTTTCAGACATAACTCGAGAATTATTTCATGGATCATTTTCAAATTTTATATCCCAGTAGACCACAGTGCGTTGAAGAAGTGGATACATTTCGGGTAAGGTCGGTTGTATATTTTCAACACCAGGGGGAGCTTTATATCTAGATATAACTTCCTAAATATTGGTCTGATTTAGTCCAAAATTGGTGGCTATTGATCAACTCAAGCATATCTATTTGGTATAGATCTACGTCAAAATTTGCACTAATAGTTCATATTTTAGTAGCAAGGGGGAGTTTTTTACTAAAAATACTTTCAATATAAATTCAAATTCAATCTGAGGAGTTCAATCAGAGGAATTGCTTGTACAACCCAGTGGATTGGGGACTTTTTGGGGACATACCCTTGCTGTCAGGGACGACAGAACAGGTCTAGTTCATCAGTAATTGTTGTGCACCAAAAAGGCAACAGGAAACATACCACTCGCTTGTTTTTCAAAATGTGTATTTAAGCAGGATAACTCTAATGGTTAAGATTGATTTCAATGACATTTGTCAGGAAAGGTCAGCCCTCAGATTAGATCTTGAGGCTTCTCTTAAAGATGGTAGGATTCAGGATCTTCCTATGGCGATGTCCAGGACCCGCCCTACTCTGCCTCTTAATGGCTTTGGAATGATGTCACTCCTCGTCATCATGTCAATCATACGCAGAAAAAGGCGGATGCTGCCAACGTATGGAATTGTGAGTTTGATTGCCACTTTCTGATTGCTTTCAAGTTCACGTAAGAATTTCCTGCCACTGAACCCTTTTTTCCTTATTTCCTCATATAAACCTCTTTTGCTTTGTAAATCCGTTTTTCAATTCCCAGACCTTACCATCACTCTAATTCTATCAGATAGTTGCTACTTCCACCCCTCACTGCAAACCTAGGATGGATTATGTTATAATGTTTAATAAACAAAGTCCCTGAAGCTTTCGTGACTGTATCTGTGATTTTTGTCAGCTCCCTGACAAACTTCATAAATCAAGCAGAAGCTTCAGAGAAACGTCCTTACCTGCATCCTCGCTAAACGTAAACAAACTATTCCGGAGCGGTGACATATGTGCGTGGAAGCTGTGGGCAGCGGAGTGTTCTGTGGGACGGTGTTTGAGTGGGTTTCTTTAGCTTAACTGCCCATGAAACAGCATTGTTAATCTTTGCTGCTTAGATGGTTCTGACTTTCACTCCAGATCAGTGGACTCTGAAGAACAAATTATTCCAACACACTACATTTATTCAATTCAAATTAGGTCTGACTGCGTGAACAAACAAAAACCTCTCCTCCTCACCTTTGTTCAAAGACACCAAACGATAATACTTAGCGGAGGGAGGGGGGGGGTCGAAAAAAATGCTGGAATATGTCTGAAAACTGGGGTTAAACCTGGAGATCGTCTCCGAATGGTCGATAAAATCTTCAATCTATTACAAGATGGGATGATATGGACAAATTATATCCCTGAAAAGTTGGGGATATTATGGAATCATCGTCGCATCTGCCGCCGTAAATCTTTCGCGGTTATAATAATACTAATAATAATACATATAATACATATAATTTATAATGCACTTTACATTTGGATCAAATCTCAAAGTACTACAAAGTAAAAGCAGATAAAAGCATCAATAAAAGATATAATAATAACTATATAAAAACATGACAAAAAGCAGCCATGTTAATTAAAGTTATAGGTTCTGCTGAAAAGGAAAGTTTTAAGTCCTTTTTTAAATGTGTCAGTCGTCTGTGGAGCCCTCAGATGGTCAGGGAGGGCATTCCACAGACGAGGGGCAGCAGAACAGAAGGCCCGATCACCCATTGTGGTTATAACTAGATTGATTCTGGGAAACGTTGGTTGTATATTTTTCCAACATAAGGGGTGAGCTTTAAATCCAAATGTGTTTTTTAGCCTTAATTTCTTGGTCAAATTTGATCCAGTTCTTCCTCACACTAAGGTGTATGGTTGAACATTTGGAAATGAATAATGAAATAGTTAGCACAGTAAAACAAAGGATAGACTCAATCATGAGTTGCTCTTTAAGGGAAAACGCTGCATTTGGTTTATTTATTTCCTTTATTTAACACGGTGAGACAGAGAAACAGCTATAAATTGAAATGGAAAAATGATAAACACCTATCATGCACTACAAGTGAATGGGAACAAAAATAGATAAATCATGGACTAATTTACCTCAAGTCCAAAATGATTCTAATGCTATATTAGAAGCAATCCCGTCATCCAGAAGTGATATTTTCCCCGATCCTCCAAAACAGACATATATTCCCTCAAAGAAACGAGATCTAACAGTTCCAGGTCCATCTGTGAATGATTCCCGGAAAAAGCGGCAGCCGTATCTAAAAGCCTTTTTCCTAACTCGGTTCTGACTCTGGGGACCGTCATTTGTAAGGTATTTGGAGAGCCTATAGTCCATATTACCTGACTGCATTACCGAGGAGGACTAGTCGTAGATCATGCGACGCTCCCACGGGCTGCATCAGGATAGAAAATGAAATTAAAGATTTTTCCTCTTTACCTTCAGAGCAGAATCCGTATTGGGTCAGGTAGTCCATCTCCCTGCTGGAATACACTAAACAAAATAAACCACTGACAGATCCGCTCAGTAGTTTGAGGTTTGCACCAATTAAGCTGCTAGAAAAATACAAATCGAGATTAATTTGCATTAGCTTAAACTGCAAACCCTATTGAGCTCATAAAAAAATATGAATGGTTCTCCTGGATGATTGACAGGTACAAGCATGCATGCTGCTCTATTATTAATCAAAATAACTAATTGCTGCCAAATACAGTAATGCACTGTTTAAATTAAATTGCAGGCAAATTGGCCACATGGCCCGTTCTTTAGTGCAGGTGTCAGAACCAGCCTCGCGGGGTAGGAACAAAATCTGTCAGGGTGACGGATACCAGCTTAGTCTAGACGCTGATGTGATAAATGCTCCTGGAAAACCAAAATAAAGGCTCAGCTTGAAGCAGATCTGGCTTCATGCTGAATCGCTGCCTCATTGAAACTGAAATATCTACATTTTTAGATGATTTCGCATTGAAATACAAAACACTTTTTTCGGGTATAACTTCTAAACTGTTGGTGCAATTTAGACCAAATTTAGCCCATATGAATCAACTTCACGATATCTATGGTGTATATATGTGTATGTATATGAATGTTGTACTGGTGGTGGTGGCTGATGACTCTGCTGAGAACGATCTGTGTGAGGATGAAGGGGGCATACAGGCAGTATTAAAGAAATAATGTATAGTATAATATAGAAAAAGACGGCAGCAAAATGAAATGCTAACTCTGAAGGTTTGTCAGCATGAACTGCTTTCATGCGAACATGTTTAACTAACTGTGTCCATGCTAACAGCTACTTAAACTAGCATAGATGCTTTTTATTTCCATTCTAAACTACGATGCCAACAAGTTAACTAGCTGTTTGCATGCTAACAGCTGGTTGAACCAGGCTAGTATGCTTTCTTTTCTATTTTCTATTCTATTCTAATATACTCTTTAAGGAGTAAAGTAAGAGTTTACGGAGTAGAGGTTACGGAGTAAAGCGTACATTATACACAGTACACAGTGGTGAGTTGTTTGCATGTTAACAGGTTTAACTAGCTGTTTGCAGGCTAACAGATTGTTGAACCAGTCTAGAATGTTTTTTCTCTATCGTAGGCTATGATACTCTTCTGGATATACACGGCAGGGGGCTGTTAACTAGCTGTTTGCATGGTAGCAGGACTGACTAGCTGTTTGCATGCTAACAAGTTTAACTCTCTGTATGTAGATAACAGGATTAACCAGCTGTTTGCATGCTATCGGCTGGTTAAAACAGCCTAGAATGCTTTTATTTCTACTCTAGGCTATGATACTCTTCCGGATATACACGATGGTGAGCTGTCTGTTTGTTTGTTGCTAACAGTAGCCAAGAACTGATTTTGAGTTCTTGGTTAATTTGATAACAAGGGAGCGCAACGTGGTGAGGGACCTTTTCCATCGGTAGATATAAGGGCCTCATTCTAACGTAATGTAAACACGATGATTCATAGCACCGGGGCATGTAACACTACTATATACATAAATATGATGTTATATTCCAGAGATGCCTATAAATCCTTTGCGCTGAGCCTTTAAATGAATAATAGCCATATTAGCATCACCCGAAGATTTGATTTTCTTGGTCTGAATTCAGGAGGGCAGCGGTTTAAGCCCATGTTTTGTAGAAATGCTCAGACATTTATCTTGCCGCCACAAAAGTTTATTTTCCGTGAATTTGTACGTCTGCAAAGTCCAAAAAAATGGGTCCTCAAACATTCAGCGCCTGTCAGTCCAATCCGTGACGTGGGCCAGTTGCAGGATTTGTCTACATACAGAGAAAGCCAAAGCTGTTTGGTCAGACGGCTTAGGGAATGATTAATATTCCTCTGGATGACAAGGGTAAACTTGTCCGGTACGGCGGTTCACAGCCTCGGGACAGTCAGACACGGATAGCCGCGCTGACAAAATGCCCTTAATCCTCATCCTTTAAGATTAGGGAAACAATGCTTGCAACAGGAAAGGGCAAAAAAAGGAAAATGCTGCTGCTGACCCGACACGGAGCCAGAGCACAAAATTGCTTTTCCAGTTAAAATGTGCATTCTCATATATTATTGACCTCTGGAGCTAGGTCTGCTTTAATTCTCCTGTTAAATCCAGAGTTAGTAAAAAAAATAAAAAACAGGTCACATTAATGGAAATGTGCTTTTTGCATATTCCGCTGACATTTTCACCCTTCTTTTCAGTTTGTTGCTCAAGGGCACAGTTCAAAAGAGCTCTCTTTCACAATGCGGCCGGCCCTTTATGCCATTAAACCAAGTTTAAAACATAGCTTTTAAGAGCAGCCATAATGAGTGTGCATTTCTCCACAAAAGGTTTTTCATGAGATAAAAAAGATGCAGTGAACCAGAGCTATTTAGGCGATAAAATCGGAGTATGAGTCACTTTCTTCATTTTTAAAAGGAAAAAAAAAATAATCTGTTTAAACATTTTTTAGGGAGAAAAATGCAATAACCTTAACACATTGGATGTTTTTGTCTCCATTTTGTTACCTTTTTATGTACAGGGTTGTAAACAGGATATAACTGTTTGTGTTGTGGGCGGGGAGGACAAGGCCTCATGGGGAATAAGGGCACGTAAAAGAACGTTGGCACCCGAGAGCGTAGTTCATTGTAATACCAAATAGGAAGCTGGAGTGATTCTGGCCGTGTTTATCTGCCAGGCAGAACTTATCACAATCGGTTACTTCAGCTCAGAGCCATTGGTTGCGTGTTCCAGTGTTGCAGATCCAGCCCGGTGCCAAAGGTTACGCAGATCAGCAAAACCTATTTGTAAAAATGCAAACGCTGAATGAGGAATTAGAAGAGAAAGAGAGGCGGGCGGATCAGGCGCTGCTTGTTTCGGTGTTGAAGGAGGGAAAAGCTGTTCAGGAGGGCTTCATCAGACTTTCAGGCTTTTGTGGGTGATGCTGAGCTTCAAGGACTCTTCTTTTTCTCTTCTCTTCTCTAAACCTCCAACCAGGATGAGCGATTTCCTACATTTGTTCCAGCGGATCCCGCATACAGTACAGCTGCAACAAATACTCGCAAACGGAAACACAGAATGTGTAACGATTACAATGAAAAGCGGAATCCTTTTTTTTTTTTTAAATGCATTCCCCGAATAGTCAGGCACATTGTGGAATAGTCATCACCCCCACCGCGTCCTTCTCCACAGATCCTTGTACTTCATTGACTCAAAAACTATTTCATGGAAAAAACGATTTCATGGAACATTTTCAAATTTCATACCCACATAGACTTCATTATGGGGAAGAACTGGATTGATCTTGGGAAAGTTCTGTTTTTATACATATGAGACTAGACGGAGATTTTTCTCCAGAAGTTTCAGGTCGTAATCAGTCCTCTCCTGTTTTCGTTCAAATTTGGTGCATATGAATCGACTCGAGGAGATATATCTTTTATATATATATATATATATATATAAACGTCTTATTCTTCTCAAATAGTTCATGTTTTCACAAAAATATAATGCGGACATAAGTTCACATTTAATTTGAGGAGTACAATCAGGTGGATTGCTTGTACAACGCGGTGGATTGGGGACTTTTCAAGGATATACCCGAACTGTCGAGGATGGCGGCAAAGGCCCAGAACCAAGAAGCAGAACCAAAAATCTTTTTTTTTTCCATGGGTACCTGGCACTTTGCATTCTGGATTTGGTTCTTATTTCAATACGAGTTTTGTTCCCCCAACTCCAGTTCCAACCAACAAAGAGCACAAATGATGGAATGCAATCGGAGCAACGAAAGATCCGGGATTATGCAGGGTTAGTGAGGATAGCAGAGATGTGATTGAAAAAAGGAGGATCATGTTTCTTCCCAGATCCATTTCAAGGATACCGCACTAAATGTCTCTAAATAATTTATTTCTCATCTTCCCAACAACACCAAAAATGTTATTTTTCCTACATTTCTCTCGCATGGGGTCAAAAGATAGTGTGTGCGAATGATTGCGGGTGTTGGAGATAGATTAAACCCGTTTATTGCTGCATTTTCTTTTACGTTTTAATCCGACAACACGTCAGTTCATCTTAATAAATGTTTGCTGCCAACCGCCATGGTATCCCTTTCCCCCTTTACGTGTAGGCGAGCAAGACAGATGAAGACAACAGAAACGTCTCTTAATAATAGATGAGCCTATTTGGGGCGGCGTCCAGTCCGACCACGGGGATTTGTTTCCTAATATTCCCAAAAAAAATGAAAAAGTGCAGATCGTACGCAATCTGTTGGAGTCCCAGCAATTCTGATTCACCTTCTGTCTTTGAGTCGTGTTTTTTTTCTTCCTTCACACCCACTAGCACAGCAGGTTAACGTCATTTCAGGAGAAACATTGCAAACTTTCAGAGAGCAGAAACAAGTTTTATAAAAGCCTGGGAAGAGAAAAGGTGGAAAGGACTGAAAGCCGTTTATAGACTCGCTTTCTTGGAGGTTGATTGAATGCCTAGAAGATAAGCTCGGCGACATTAGATATCCCAGCGGGTAGAGGATGGGAGGTTAATCTCATTCCTCGCAATGATGTATCTGAAGTGACTCTTTTTTGCCAGTGGTATCGCTTCTGAACACTCCTTGGCTTCCAAGGGCAGGGGAAGTGTCCATCAGAGCTGGCGCATTGATTGCTCCGAGATTTGATTAAACTCTCGGCTGTACTCCAAATGTAAGACAATAGCATTGAGATAATCTCACCTCCTCTCCTCGGGTCGGACGTAATGCGGTTTAACGATATGGCTGTGCACTCTTCCCGTCGTAATAGGACATTTCTAGTTAGCTGCGGGCTTTTTTTTTTTCGGAATCCGGAACGACTACCATGTACTGTCACAAAGGCTTTTCAGGTGCAAAAAAAAACGGAATCTCAAAGGTTTTAGGAGATGAACTAACCCAAAATAATTAAGTAAGTAATAATTAAGGTCTAATATTTATAGATGGGGTGTTAAGGTAAACACTCTAACAACCATCTAGTCTCAGATGGGTCACCTCTTCCTTGGGGGCAGATCCTCTGACTCTTAAATAGGAAAGTAGTCCATCCACTGCAGCCCATGGCGAACATCTTTATTAGACCTCATTAGTAGGCTTCCTATACAAATTTATTCGCTGCAGATTTACAAAACCAGGCTCTCGGGTGGGAAACCACAGCCCGGTAAATCATTAATTGATGATCCTGCATTCCTGCTGCTACAGTATTTCTCCGAGCCAGTATGAGACTCTAACAACCCCACGCTTCTTCTTCTTTCTTTCTTTTCTTTTTTTCCTCTCTCTCGCTCTCTTTCTCTTTCTCGCTGAAACCATAAGATCCTTTTCCTATCCTAATAGGGGCCTCCAGAAAGGCGTAGCATTGTTCGGGGATCTTTAAATGACCTTGTCTCAGCCCATTCCTCCCTACAGCGTAGCATATTTATTTTTCAATGTAGTCTGAAAGTCGGAAATTACGGCTTTAGAAGGGAGGGATACTGTAAATTCAGGGTCTTTGTCACAGCGAGTTGAACAAAGGGTGTGCAGATTAGGTTGTCATGAACGCCGTATTCTAATTTGGGCGGGGGGTCCGAGGCTCTGAAATAATACTTCCTCCTCCCAACGGGGAAGTAATTTCTCTGACAGGATGGGTTCTCCACCAAGGCGTAAGCTTCCTATTCCCAGGTAAAAGATCTTATTCCGCCCACAGTTGAATCAGAGACCCTGCTGAGGTGAAATGGAAATCCTTTTTTTTTTAGACTTTTACACTCCACTATTTTAGAGTTTTTCCCGTCCATTCTGTCCGCTTAGTTCCCTCCTTTAATTCCCCTGATGCCCCGGCGAATCCTCCCGTAATGACGACAGTTAACCCTGATTCACGGCGATATTAAAGAGAGAAATCTGCGAGCATCAGCCAGCCGCGGATGCTAATTGTCTTGATTGTTATTAATTTTGACATTACGTTCCAATTAAAGATAGCAAAACATTGATTTCATTTTCTTCTCCTTTTACGGCCGGAGATTAAGAAGGCATTGATCACACCTGAATGACTCAGTATAGCTGCAGCTAATTAAAGACTCAGATTGCAATTAAGATAATAAGTGGAAGTTCTTCCCATGGAGCACACAAACAATTTTTTAACCCTGTCAGTCAGGGACACGTGGCTTTAACCAGCCGTTGAACAGTGTACTGTGGAACAACCTCTGCATTCTGAAGTCTTACTTTACAATGAACATAATAGGCAACATGTCTCCTGTTGTGCTAGCGCTGTCTGGCTGGAGCAAGATACTTTGGACTGCAGGCAGGTTCACCAAGGTCATTTGTTTCCTTTATGCCTGTAAGGATAATGAATTTAGAGAATATGAATGGATCCCCCCCCCAAGGCTCAACCTCAACTAAAGACCTACTCTGCGCCATACCCAAGCAGTACCAGGTAAAGTTACTCAGTCCTCCGTAAAGTTGGTGCACCTTACAGCACAGCAGCATTTGCAACATTTTCCCGAACAACAGAAGAAAATGGAGGCCGTGTTAACATGTCAGAGAAACTAACACTAAAAGACAACCTTAAAAAAACCCTCCATACCGCTTCTAAAATGTAGAATAGTCTCTTTAACCCTGAAGATGCCATATCGATTTGAAAAGACTTTTCTAAACCCAGACACCTACTTATGTCCATACTTACCTGAGTGTAGGGAACTAAATACATTCTTAATTACCAATCCAACTATCTTCAGTATGTAGCTAAATAACCTACCTACCAACTTAATACTCAATATACTTACATACCTACCGACAAACAGGCCTACTTATCTACCCAACAAGCTACCTACCTGCCTACTCACCATCCCACCTTTCTACTACCTTGGCAGACATGCCTTCCTAGCTTTCTGTCTACTAATGTCCGTACTTACCCACCAGTAGGAGCACAGGATGTGTGGAGTAATTTAATCCGTCGTCTTTTTCCGTTTTTCTGCATTCATTTCAATCATTTTGGAGGATACTGGTAAACCGTTTTATTGTGAAGCTCCAGAAATGTTTTTAAGCTACCACTAAAGGAGTTATGGAACTTCGCCCTTGTCTATCTGTCCTTCTGTAACAGGCTTATTTTTCCACAATTGAATGCTTCTTTTTGGTAATTCTGCAATGAAAAAGGTTACGGTCTAAACAAATCAGCATAAATTGTGTTTTTCGAATAGCAGGTTCATCTATACCGTTGATCCCAACTTCATTTGTAAGAAGGTTCACCCAACTCTCCATGAAGGCAAAAATTTGAATTTTTATTTTGCTTTGAGGAACCTTCCAAGCAAGTACTAACATTTACTACCAATGATTATTCGTAAACTCCATCTCTCTGTATAGATCCAAGGCTACATATGTGTTAACACCCAGATTTTCAGCCATTGCTTTAATGTTGAAAGTTATACACACAAAAATAACAGTCTAACAAACAATTGGCTACCAGATTCTTCTCATGCAGACTTCAGAAATTCCTGATCCAACTGAATTACTTCATACGGGCAGGCTATTCTTCTCAACAAATGGCTTTGTGAGCCGTTGCGGCAAGACCCATTTAATGAGCAGTCGCTGTGACCTTATTTTTAAAGGGTGCCGAGCCTTGGGCGGTGTCTTGGCCACCCTTGTATGAGAATTGTGTTTTTAAGTGATTCAAATCCTTTAGTATCTACTCTTCTAACTTTGGGTTGGCAAGCCCAATTGTCTGGGTGACACTAAACATCCTCCGTGAGATACCTGCAAATGCAAGATTTGCTATTCATCAATGAAAACGTGATTAGTTGATAAGGTTATCACCGGTGTGAGTAGAACCTGCAGCGAACAACACAATACACCACAAGGCTTTGCAACCATATCACTAGACAGCATTGAGCTTCTGGAAAACCCTGGATTATGTTTTATAACAATGAAATCTAAAGGAAAAAGTCAGAACTTTGCATATAGATTGGAAAACGATTGTGTTTGAAGCAAATAAATTTGCATTTAAGTGGCATGATGGGCATTATGCTTTTATATAACGACTCTATGGCTATCGATCATAAAACCCCAACTGAACTCTGGTATCGTGCATAGAAAGGCCCAAACACCAACTTCCACCCTTTTATGCCTCGACTGAATTCCTCTCTACTTCCTAAGCTGGCATTGGATGTCATTTCGTAAAGTACCTAATCGCTCATAATTCTTGCTGAGGTTTGGTGGTTCACTCGAGGTGATGATGATGGGGATGAATGCTGACAACCGACTGCCAGAAGGTTCTTTATGTGTATCTGGTAGATGCACTGGAGTTGTAAAGAAATTGTTGCGTCGGATGCCCTCACTTGGCTCTACCTCGTTTCCGCAGTGAAAGGGCTAAATGAAAAGAACATAGCAGACGTTTCCATCATGATTTGCTCGAATTACAGGATTAACTTTCTTGTTGTTGCACAGCAGCCTCTGGTCTTCTCTGTATTATTGTCTCACAGTTGGGACGACAATCTGAGCCTTTCAGAGGCAGAATGAACCACTCTTAGTGGATGTACTCAGATGCCCTCAAGGATTATGTTGCAGACATCAGTCGAGGCAACGTACTGGACCAATTCCCAAAAGTTCCAGTACCTATTTGTCATTTCCACACCAACACATCCGGGCAGATAAGATATGTCAACACTGATCCACTGCTCTCACAAGTGCACAGCGTCACTTTAACTTCCCAAATACTTATACAAATATGACTTCCTTTTTTTTTTGCTTTGCATTCCAACACAGCAGTTCTTCTTTGAATTCTAAAGGGGCCATTTAACACCTCCTGCAGCCGTCGAGTGTTCCACGGCTCCGATCTCCCGACATATTTTACAACCCTAGAAGTTTTGGCTGTTATAACACATTTCACCATAACCAGATTTGTCTCGGCTTTTCTGGAATCTGTCACGCTGATATTTACTTTGTTGTTCCGGGAGATGCAGCGGCGGCCATTCATTGTGATATTCTTTCAAGCATTGCCCCGTGAAAATAATGAACCGACACCGATGACACCCAGAGATTCCTCCGCCACCTCCTGACATGTTTCGACAAAAGCATGCACGAGCTCCGAGGTGAGAATTTGTTCCAAAGGCTCCACCTCTTGAAATAGCCCATGAAAACAATGCCGCTATGCATGTGTTTAATAACATATTTGGCATGTGGATTTCCTCCAGACGCAGAGGGCTGACCTGCTTTTCTTAATGACTGAAACCTCAAGTCCACGCTGGTCTCAGAGACATTTCAGAGCATTGATGTTGTGGCAGAGTTGAAAAGGATCTGGCCTAATTAAGGGAAATATCCTGATGCAGCGGGGCGTCCTGAGGAGCCTACAACGGCGTCTTCGTTTGATTAGAGTGGCCTCAGCCTACTTATTACTGCAGAGAAGAAGGTCTGCCTTTATGAGGGATGCACAATCCCTCAATCTAATGCAATTCATAGGATTTGTCATTTATCACTTATTAACGTTGCATTTGTATAATCGGAGTAACGAGACCTGCAGGTTTGTGCTTGTGACGAAGATCTGGACATAAAAATGAGAGGGAGATTCTTTCGATGAACCTGGTCAAATTAAATGTTTTCTTTCAGCATTGGGCTTGATGATGTCGTATATCTGTATATCTGTATATCTGTATATCTGTATATCTGTATATCTGTATAGCTGTATATCTGTATAGCTGTAGCTACGGTAATTGGTGTGTATAAGTGTATTTATGTATATTTATGTGCAACTACATATATATGTATTTTCAATTCTATACGACAAAATGGAGATAACAGGGAAAGGTTCTGCAGATGGTCTGAAAAATTCCCAATGAAAGATTTATTCAACATTTTACATCAAAATCATTTGTGCCGTTTCATTAGGTTCATGACTCTTAGAGTTCGGCATCAGCAGTGTGGTTCCTCTGTGGTGAAGGTGAGGCTTAGCCATGGTGCAAAGCTCTCGATTTACCAGTCGATCCACGTTTACGAGTTGAGGAGTCCGTCCACAGCTCCGGGGTAAGAACTCTTCTTCAGTCTGTTGGTTCTGGCTCGTATTGTTCTCAGTCTTCCTGAAGAGCTCTGTCCCCGCTGGAATAAGGTTTTGTTTTCGTCAGTCAACTACTGATTGTGTGTTTGGTGTGTGCAGAATGCCTAAAAAACTTATACTGGGGTCACTCAAGCCCTTTTGCCCGATTTTGAAACGGTGCCTGCTGAAAAAAATAAATAAAAAATGCTGCCCTAGTTCTGATAGCGAGGAGGATAATAAAGAAAAAGCTGCATCATTAAATATGAGAGGCAGGAGTTTGTAATTAAATTTTACTGTAGACTGACTAATGCTATCAGGGAAGATTCATGCTTCAATTGAACATTATAGCAGAGCACATAATTGTGACCAACATATGCTGGGACGTGATTTATTATCATATTTATTTTTTTTGCCATGCTTCGCTTTGCCGGCGCAATACGTCTTTCCCTTTTATTTTGTTTCGTTTTTATTTCATCCATTAAGAGCAACAACAATCCTCTTCCTGCCTCCGGGGCCAACTCACGTGAAGATACGAAAAACTGTTTTGTGACGCAGCGTTGAGTTGATAATAATTAAAGTGAAGCAAATTATGACCATAATGGTGATGCAGAAGTAAACGCACACGTCTCAGATGAGACAAGAAGTGAAGAAACAAATTCACAATTGCATTTTAATTCTTCATATCCTTTATTAGAAACCAGCAGGGAAAAGGAAGGAGTCTATTTTATAAATCGGAAATTAGAAGAATATGTGGCATTTTTCGGGGAAAATTTACCAAACATCCCCAATCAGCCCCTTTGGTAAAAAAAATCTAATTGATCAGCTTCTGTCAGAGGTTTAAGAGTAATTAGGTGCGATTTCACGGCAAGGAGTATCTAGTCGCAATTGGATTCCACTTTTACTATTACTGGATTTATTTAAATGCTTCTGCGCTCCTCTCGCCATTCAGAATGTAAGCTGTCCAAAAATCATGTTGCTACACTTGAGGTTTTTTTTTTTTTCTTTTCTGCGGCTATTCGCTCTACAAGTGAGCTGTGTCGACAGATATTAGAGTCCAGGAGAGAACACCCTATTAGGGAGTACTGCAGATGTTCTTAAATGTAAAATGTCCACTTGTATGAACACAATAATTGCTCACAGGCATCACATTCCTTCCTATCTGCTACTGGCAGCCCTATAGTATTCTCCTTTTCTGATATTCTATCTTGTTCCCTTCCCCCCCCCCCTTCCACAAAATCCCTTTTTAACAAAAAAGATTAGAAATAATGATCACAGCTCTGAAGTATGAAAAAAGAGGTAATTAGCAGCACTGAATTAATCAGAGATGGGAAAATTGCAATTATTCTTGTGCGTATTAAGTTACATTATTTTGTGGACCACCATGAAATGATTTTTTTCTGCTACTGCAATCCCTTGTAGGACTCATTAATAACAATGGTGCATTATAATTAAAATTAGGCCCCTTTTTTTCACTCTACGGCTGGTCTGAGAGCAAATCTGAGCCGCATTAGTTTGAAAATATGGGAGTTTTTTTATTTGATGAAGGGAGGAAAGTGGATAATCAGGCTAGGTGTTTTCTCCAAAACTCACATCCTTGAGTACAGAAAAAGAAGTTATTTGAGACTACATAGGAAAAAACTTCATTCATACAGGTGACAAGACAACCGTTTATCAGTTAATTCAAAATAATGTTAGTTTTGGGCCTAAAAAACATGCAAAACTGGTAAATTGGTGACTCTAAATTGCCCGTAGGTGTGAATGTTCACAGGTATGTTTGTTTAATTCACAGGAAATGAGCTCAAGTCCGTGAGTGGCTTGTTGATAGATTCACTGCATACTCTTTAATGGGTAAAAAAAGGGAATATTCCCTCACACCTTAAACACCCCATAAAGGTTCATTACTGCTCGTATTGCTTTATATTTAATTAACATCAGGCAAAACCTTGTTACAAATTCTAGTTACAACTTTGAACCATGAGGTGTGATAACCAATTTCTGATAGGGTATCAGTTCTGGCCACACTGCTCAGCATGGGTCCAATCAAAACACAGATCTCCCACTCAGCTCTCATGTCTAGAATTAGTTTCATAGTGAGTGGAATTTTTCACCCGCCTAGCAGCCTCCAACTGTCTGCCGCTGCCGATGGAGACGAATGGATCTTATTCAACTAATTACCAGAAAGCAAATTTACCTTTTTTTCTCCTTTAGGAATGGTAAATTCTCGATCTTCTAACAAAACATCCTGTCAGTTCTCTCTCAGTGGTTGAATGCGATACTTTAGAAATAAAAAAAATGGCCCTTAAATTAGCTCAGAATGGCTACGATTCAAGCGCTAATTGAACATCTCACATTAAAAAAAAAAAAGAAAATTCCTCAGCTATCCTTGGATTCGTTTGGGAGAGCCGGCTTTGTTATGTACATTCATTTAGTGTTGCCATGCTGTGCGGACCAGATGCAAGGTTACTTCCTGTGAGTCGAGCCACGGGAATTTTTAAACAGCAGTAAATAAAGGATTTTTGTGTAATAGCTCTGCAGCACGATGATATACGTGAATCGGCCAATCTTAATTGGCAGTGAGCGTTAATGGTTGTTTACTTCTGTGTGTGGGCTCTGTGATGAAATGGTGACTTGTCCATGCTGGAACTGACGCAATGCCACGGACAATGTTGGCTGGGATAGGCTCCTCCCATACCGTGACCCATGAATGAATCTGCAAACGTCTACAAACAAATGATAACTACGTTTGGTTTGTTATTACCGCCGCAGAGGAAGAAGTTATCGTTTCACCTCCGCCGAGGTGTCTGTTTGTTTGTATGCAAGATTTAGGAAAAACTAAAGGATGGATTGCATGAAGATTTACCCCAGAGGTAAGTTTTGGCATATCCTAGAGGTGTACACTGATGGGGCATTAAGACACAATGTAGTCCCACATAGACACTGATGGGGCATTTAGACACAATGTAGACCCACGTACACACTGATGGGGCATTTAGACACAATGTAGACCCACATACACACTAATGGGGCATTTAGACACAATGTAGACCCACGTACACACTGATGGGGCATTTAGACACAATGTAGACCCACATACACATTGTTGGGGCATTTAGACACAATGTAGACCCACATACACATTGATGGGGCATTTAGACACAATGTAGACCCACATACACACTGATGGGGCATTAAGACACAATGTAGTCCCACATAGACCCTGATGGGGCATTTAGACACACTATAGACCCACATACACACTAATGGGGCATTTAGACACAATGTAGACCCACATACACACTGATGGGGCATTTAGACACAATGTAGACCCACATACACACTGGTAGGGCATTTAGACACAATGTAGACCCAAATACACATTGATGGGGCATTTAGACAAAATGTAGACCCACATACACACTGATGGGCAACCAAGAACATTCAAATTCCACGTAGAAAAACCTCAGTCACTATAATATTCCTGTGATGTATGTTCCCACATAGCGTGTTTTTCCCCCATTGAATTTATCCAATTAATGTGTCACAGTTGCCACGTTCACAACTGTGACACCTGTCACAACATTAACCATGAAGGCTAGAGCTCCTTTATGTGAAGAAGCCCGCTACAAAACCCACTATTTCGTGTCGGTCTATTCATTGCTTGGTCTATGAGATGCCTGTAAGCGCTGCCTCTAATCACCTTCATTGAGCACGGGCACTTTGTTTCTGGTGAAACCCCCCCCACAGACGGCGCTGGTGACGAAGAGCCGTACTGCGGGAATGAATATGAGGTTGAGTTTGATCTATTAGGGAGTGTCATTTCTCACAGGGGACTGCAGATGAGATCTTCTACTTCGTTTGGCTGAGGTATGGAAATCATTTTTTGTCTAGAGGGAAATGCCATTTTGCTAATAAAGCCTGGGAGTGAGCCATCACCCCATCACCCAAGTTCTCTGTTGTGTACAATAATGCAATGTACCCACCAAAGTGTCAGGGGATAATTATCTTGTAAGAGGGTATGTGCATTCGGCTGCACACGTCCCTGTGTACGTCTCCTGGCGAAGATCTGGTTTAAACTGCATGTAGATATCTCGTATCCCTTGTTTGAAGTCTTAGTTGGACCCAATTACCAGAGCGATACGGGGGCGGGGTGAGTATTTACTCACAGCATGTTGACCAAAACCCTTTTAATTATACGTTTATTTTTAAAGTTCAGGCTCATTCCAGCTTCATGTATAGAATAAGTCACAGAGTTCAGAGGGAACTTTGCTCTCCATTCTTTCTTTTGCACCTGGAATTAAAACGAGGTATGCATACGGATATACGTCATCCGGAAATAAACAATGTTTTTGAATGCATTCTCTCAAAATTAGATGTCTGTCCCCCTCCAAAATCTGCAGATGAGGAGTGTGAGTATTTGGCAAATAAGGCCAAGAAAGTAAGTATCGTCTGCGTCCTAATTATCATATACCTGAAACGTCGGGAATATAATGGAATCGTCGTTGCAGACGCTGTAGATCCTTCATCTTACTGCGATAACTCAAATACTATATCATGGATCATCTTCGAGTTTTAGACCCACATAGATCTCCATACAAGAAAGAACTCTAGTCATTTTGGGAAAGGTTGGTTGTATGATTGCGACACTAGGGGTAGCTCTGTCTCCGAAAGTTATTGGGCCAAAATTTCTCAATTGTTGGTCTGATTTAGTTCCACTTTGCATGTGAATCGTGCAAGACTCTAATAGTCCATATCTTACTCTCTAAGGGGAACTAACTTTAAGAAAAAAACTATTTTAAAGACATAACTCAAAAACTGTTTCATGGATCATTTTCAAATGTTATACCCAATAAAACTTTAGTGCGAGGAAAGACTGGATTGATTTTGGGAAAGGTTGGTTGTATATTTCCAATGCTAGGGGGAACTTTATCTCCAAAAGTTTTTTAGGTCTAAAATGTACTGCATTTACATCATATTAAACGCTAAAAGTTCCTATTTTACTCACTAGGGGGAAACCTACTGACAAAAAAACTGTCGTTTTACAGACATAACTCAAAAACTGTTTCATGGATCATTTTCAAATCTTATACCCACATAGACATTAGTGCGAGGAAGAACTGGATTGATTTTTGGAAAGGTCTGTTGTATATTTCTGCCACTAGGGGGAGCTTTATCTCCAAAAATTTAAGGCCGTAATTTCACTGCCGTTGGACTGATTTAGTCCAGATTTGAAGCATATGATTCCAATTGAGAAGATCTATCATGCATGTATCATATTTTACACTAATAGTTCATATTTTACAAAGAAGGCGGAGCTTTTTGGACACAAAATACATCCGACATAACTTCACATTAAATTTGAGGAGTTCAAACATGGGGATTGATTGTGCAAAGCAGTGGATTGGGGAACTTTCGGGGATATACCTTTTCTGTCGGGGACGACGGCCTGGGCCTAGTTGTTTCCAGTGGAACTGATCCATTTAATTCTTATCTGAATCTGTTCTCAGAAAATTCAGATAAATACAAACAAAATGAATATAGATGAGAGATTCTCGTTTGTTTATTTGTTTTTCATACATCGGCATAAATGGGCCATATTTTATACCAGAAAGACAAAGTTTCTTCCTGTAGCGTCTCGTAGAAATTGTTTTTTAGAGCTGCATCACCTAATATTTTTTCGAGTTATTTTGTAAGATTTTTATGTGACATTGCTTTGTATCAAAGTTTGTGGGCTCCTGTGACGGGCTCGGCGCTGATCCTGCGGCCTTGTTTGAAGAACTCAAAGAAAGAAACAATGCTTTATCAGGACTGTGTGATACATTTTACTGTTGCCTGATGTTTTTTGTTCCCCCATGCTTTAGAGGCTAATCTTATTTTTGCTTCCTGCCACAAGTAAGACACAGGGACAGAATCGGCAGCAGCTGCTTGGCCTCGCTTTACGACAAATCACGAGGTGGAGGGATGCCACCTACTGTGCTTCTGTCCTCCTGGACCTGTTGTGGTGAAAAACAGACACATTTGGGCTTCTGATGGCGGTGGGCCGGCATTGACAGCTCTTCTGTTGTAAAGAGACCTGGGGTGAAGTATATTGCTGTTGAGTACTAACAAAATAACCTCTCGTTCAGCCCCACTGCGGTCTTCACATTTTACTGCCCTGTGCACCAGCTGACCCTCGTACACCGTTTATGGATGGATAGAAAAAGCCCTGTTTTGCTGTTGGTGTTGAAAGTATAGTTTCAGAAGGATGTGCTTCTCCCGGTTATTAGAACATATGATGCTCTTGTGAAAGTTCATAGTCAGGAAGAACAGACACAGTGGCCACAGTTCATAGTTCATATCTAACACCGCTCTGTTATTCACACCTTTCACACCTGCTCAGTCTTAATATCCTCTTTTTGTGGGATGGAGCTGTCATCATTTCCTCCTTTTCAATATGAAACTCACTATAGCTCTGGTTCTTTCATGCTGCACTTTATCTTTTCATATGTATATATATATATATATATATATATATATATATATATATATAATATAAGAATATGAGAATAATACCGCATACGGTAAACTATATAGGTTTTGTGCAACAGGCATATGTACAAATGAGCATCCATCACCCTGTAACCGGTTCACCAGGTCTCCTTCCTTGGACCCCTGTAGTCAAAAATAACCACCGCAAAGAAGGTGAGATGTTTTTTATTTGTTTTATCGGTTTCCAGTTTAATTTTGAAAGATGTAATTTTCTGCATTTGGTGTCACTTCACACTTTCTGTTTTGATGTATTTTCCCAATTTTATTTCCTATGAGTTCTGTGTTTATGTCTGTTAGTATTTTCTCTGTCCCTGTCCCTCTGTGTTTCACACTCGTTACGTTCTTCATCTGTTTCCCTTTTTTAGTTTCTGTAGGTTCCTTCCTCTTGATTGTTAAATGTGTGTCGCCTGCCTTGAATCCCCACCTGATTCCCATTTGTCCTTGTTCCTCCATGTATTTAAGTCTCTGTCTTTGTCAGTTGATTGTTGGATTTTGTTGTTTGGTGGTTTTGTTTTTTTGTTTTTACCTTCTCGGGTTGTCTTTGCACCAGACAAGTTTCTGTCATTTGTTTTTAACGTCATTAGATTATAGATGTCTCAAAGCAGCTAAACCCGCCGGTCCGGGGATTCCCCCATCCAATCATCTAGCCAATACCATACAGCCTTTGATAAAGGCT
Organism: Lophius piscatorius; assembly: GCA_009660295.1. Taxonomy (NCBI): domain Eukaryota; kingdom Metazoa; phylum Chordata; class Actinopteri; order Lophiiformes; family Lophiidae; genus Lophius; species Lophius piscatorius. The sequence goes on along the minus strand of VRLP01001087.1, from coordinate 8,036 downwards.
TCAATTTTCAGTGATCATAATGTTATGGCTGATCAGTGTCAGCATATCAGGATGACTTCTTCATAGCTGGAGCGGAGACACTGACTTAATCACGCCCTTGCGTGATCAAATAAATGTAACGGCTACATCGAGAGAGGAAATTAATACATTTGCAGATAAAATATTTGATCTTTGAATAATGGCTGAGATGTTCTATTTGACCAATAAATGTCATTATTCCTCTACTATTGTACGTCCTCCTCTTGCATAATCCACAAGAGGAGGTTGCTACACTGTAAAAATAGAATTGTTGGATGAACTCAAAAAATTACTTCAACTGGAAACACTCAATTAAATGAAGTATTTACAACTTCAATGAATAAGACGGACTCAAAAAACAAAAGTTTTCGTTGACGACACAATTATAGTATTTTCAACTTCAAGTTTTGCCTAAACATTCTTAATTTCATTGTGTTACCAGTGAACAAATCATTTCTTTGAGTGTAAGAGCCACAAAGGAGATGAAAACAAAAGTAAGTGGGTTCTACACAGAGAAAGACGGTCATGGCTGCAAAGGTGGCGTGACATCTGCGGCTGTTACTCTCCAGGTGGATCAATGTCTGCCAATCATACTTAATAATCAAACCCACCTTCTTTTGGACTGCCTGAGACCAGAGGACCTTGTAAAACACATAGTCCAGCCAAGAGAGCATCTCTAGGGTGGAGCCGGTTCAATGCCACCAGGCGAGCCAAAGGCGGCCAAGGGTAGTTCAGGTTGGCCCGCTGCTTTTGGAACCCATATAAAAAAAAAGGAAAGGTCACCAATTTGACGCCAGCAGCAGCGGCAGCAGCAGATACGTCCTTCTGCGCCGGGCTTGTCTTGGCCGAAACGTCTCTTCGGCGCCTTAATGCATTTTACAAATGATATATTTTCCAAAGAGAAACATCCGGAGAAAAGAAAAGTATGTAAAAGGTAAGAATAAGAAACAGAAATATACAATACAGCAGCGAAAACATAACCTTTCTTGAGGTAACAAAAAAAAGAAAAAAGGAGTAGCCGAGCAGCATGATATGCATTTTAAAAAATCGAAGTAAAGGAATGAAAATCATCTCTCTTGCGGCATGCGGATACCTTTCCGATGAATATATCTTCCTCAAGTTCAGTCAGAGATGGTCATGTGACCGCAGCGAGCGGCTACTCTGCAGAGTTAATTAGCTTCTCAGCACAGAAAAATTATTCCAGACTCCGGTTTGCAAGGGGTGGAAAAAAAAGGTAATTTTTCATCTTATTTCCCGTGATCAAAGGGTTGTGAGTTTTTGTGCGCTTTCCGGTGAGTTTGTGCGGCACCTCATCATAAGTTGTTTTGTTTATCTTTCACTGTAACTTAATTGCTGCCGGTGGAAACAGATGTCTGTACACCTTTCATTATGAGGGGGCAAGGCTGCGGGATCCAAGACTCCCGCTCCACAGGCGGGAAGAACAGAGAATGAATTTCAATGCCAGCCAGGCGGGAGGAATGGGTTTCATTGGATTAGCAAGAAAAACAGTAGGGGAAAAAAATAACAACAGCTGCATCTTCATTTTATTATTTCATTTTTTTAATAAGGGGCTTAATAAGATTTTTCTTTCTTCAAAGTGTACTCTGGAAAAACTCAGTTGTTTTTATTTCAATAAATGCAAAGGGGCAGTACCATTTTATTCAGCCTATTCTCATAGAAATTGCTTTTTTTTTTTTTTTCATACTATTAATTTACAAGCACGGATATAGTTATGAGGGAAATGTAATCTCGGCCTGGATTAGGTAGGATACCTTCACTTTGACTGAATAAGATGCTACGTTCTTGCTGGAGCCACGGGGAGGTAGTTAGTCTGGTGGATGGTGGGAATGGAATTTTCAGAACTCGGCGCTCTAAGAAGTCCAGGTACCTAGATGGACCTAAAATGGTGAATTTTTTTCACACCTGCTGAACTCTTTTGAATTCTTTCCTCAGATCAATGAAAAAAAAATATGGTAGGAACATTATTAGAATTAGAAAAAAATGAAACATCTAAAAAGTGATTTAAAAAATTTGAATTCTGACTTTCAAGACAGAATTTACAAGAAAAAAAGTCCAAACCTCCGGTACTTACCTCTGAACCCACGTTGATTCTTCCTCTCTCGTTCTCTTCATGTGTTCAGCACAATGTATTATTCTCTGCTCCACACTGTAGGACTTTGAGCGAGGGCCTTTTTGTTTAAGAGTGTACACAATATCTGTTTAAGATTTAGAGTTAAACAGACGTGTCCTGTTAGTCTACGGTATGAAACATCAAAGGAAAACAACACAACAGTACCCAAAGTTTAGGAAAACTTCATGTAAATTTCTCCATTAGTGTCTGAGTTATTGCCAGCCTCTACATCTACCGACAACTCCAACAAACTTTCAGAGTGCTCTGACTCTCAAATACTCTGTAGTCAGTGGTTCTCCTTACACTTCAGCGTCTCTGTTCAGCCCACTACGCCAAGTCAAGAGAGTGCCTCACCACATTGTGACGTCAACACTCTGTGGAACACGTAAGATCACCAAAATGGAATCATCAGTAGGATTTACCTAACCTTGGCTAAGATTTCATGCAAATCCAGCCATTAGTGTAACCACAATCTTAAAGATCATAAAAAGGCCGAAGGCCCCAATTTATGTAATTATTATTTTTCGCTTCTGGGAATGAAGCTGAGTAAAGAGTCAGACCATTTTGACTTTGTTTTAAGGATTCTGTCCTAAATCACTAAAATTGGATTTTCTTTTTAAGTTAAAGTTTCATTTTATATTTAACTTCTAACCCATTTAAATGTGCCTGAAAACACATTAAATACCTTTCCGTTGAATACGTATATATTCGCTGAAAACGTTTCTTCATTATGTTAAATAGAAACATTAATTTGTCTGTATTGTGTCGACCTTATAAATGTAAATTAAATGTAATTAAGGAGCCTCTGTTGTTCATAAAAGCTAAGACAAAAAAAGAAAAAAGAAGTGTGGTTTAACTGCATGCATGTTGTAAATATGCAGTTTCTCTTATTTTAGCTGTGTGGTTGTGGACAGAATATGTTTTCCGTTGATAGTGAGATGAATGTGACATGGAGTCATGAAGCATGTCCGGGGTTATGACTTTGCATATCGCTTCACTGCTTTGTACTTTCTGTGTGATATTGGAATGGAAGAGCAGGATTTTTTTTTTTTTCTTATGAAAGAAAATTGTGCTATTATATAAAGAAAGAAAAAACAAAACAACACCGAGCTTTTCAGTTTGACCTCCAGTCTATTTATATGAATGATTGAGTTCAAATAAACCAAAACGTTTCTCAAACTCCAAAAAAATATTCAAGTCTAATATTTAAGATTGATGTTTTTTTATTACATGTTAAATTTTCCATGTATTTGGATTAAATAATTAAAAAATGGACAAACTAATGAACTTAATGTAAGTAAATTATGAATGAAACAAGAGAAATTTACGTTTTTATGTAATAATTTGGATTTATGGGTTTTAAATTACAGTTCCGATTCTAAATAACATTTTATGTTTAAAATTATTTGTAAACCAATCTCACAAATTGTAAGTAATTGAATTGAATGAAACATATTCAAACCTTGTTTCAGATTTTTTTAACCGATTTAATTTTATTGTTTTCATAATTAACAAATTTGTGCTGAATCAGTGAAATTTGAATATACACATTTAAAAAAAAAAAAAACATGATTATTTAAATGAAATCAAACTTTAACCACGCAATTATTCTTTTTTCTTTTTTTTTATTGCTGTTAGACACGGTTGTAGTCAGAACTATCAAAACTAATATAGCAAATTAGTCCAAAAACTGAATGAAAAGTGAATCCAGAACCAGAGTCAGGTGTGAGACTTAGACGGTCGGAGTCTGTCACAGTCAGAACAGAATGACACAGACAACACACACACACACAACACACACACACACACACAACACACACCACACACACCTGGTTGTCCTTAAGAAATTCCAATTCCATTGGTCTTTGTTCAGGTTTGATATTGGGACCCAATTGCAGACGCAGAGACCAGACAATGTTTATAAAAGGAGGCAGAGTCTGTCTGAGACTTGGATTTTACAGACATCTGACTTGTTTATCAGGTCAGCGACGTCTGCAGTTTGATGTCTGGCTCTGATGTCTGGCGCTGTTGTTCCTCAGTGGAAGCAGAGCGTTGGTCGACATAGACGATAATCCGAAAAGAAAAAAGATAAAAAGAATCCAGACACGAGGTTTAGAGGTGAGTCAGATGTTCCACAGAGAACGCTGAATTTTTTGGGCAAAAAAAACAAACAAATGGTTGGAGAGTCTTTAATACTAGAATATGATAAGTTATATATAATTAATGCTTTATATATGAGTTAGGAAAACATGAAAACCCCATTTTAGTGCCCGTTTTTTTTTTTTTTTATCCCTGAGCGTGAGGCTTCATCTTTTTAGCTCCTTAATCCACAAATCAGCAGAGCATCAATAATAAAACTCCTTTTTACCCCTTTAATGTACTCACCAAGAAAAAAAAATCTTTATCTGCTACTTATTGAATAGGACTTTCTTAATAGCAGTGGCCCCTTTGACCTGTGGTGTCCCCCAGGGCTCCACCGTCGGCCCCTTTCTCTTTAACAAATACATTCTGCTGCTGGGTAATTTTAATAAACAGGTTATTTCAGGTGTAAATAGAGACTGAAGAGATCGTTTAGCAGGACATTAAAGGGTTAATATCTTCATATGAAGCACTTAATCGTAATGATATACCTCTTAATGCGATAATTTCCCTCACATAGTATTAAATCTATTAATGTTGTTGAGTATGTGTGTTTTGATTTTCTTTTTCTTTTTCTTTATATTTTGCTCTCCTTTCATCTCTTATCGATGAAATCTACTTTATTTTGCGCCACATTGAATAAACCTGTTGTTGCTTTCACCTTAAAGTCAGTACACATATTCTTATTGAGCTTCTACTGCGTTACCTGGACTCTCTCACCACTATTTATTTCTACATAATAGGTTCTGTGGGTCACGGTTGTCAGTTCGATTAAACACGTTTCCCGTCTTTTGCATAAAGCTGTTAACACGTTTCCTGCTCCTCTGCTGGTTTGCTGTCAAAACAAGTCATCCGGGTTACTCCTTTATCTGCTACCCACTCAGCACCGCTCCAGATAAATCCCTCTAACTCTGTTACCATGCAGCTTATCACTTACTGTGCCAGGATGTGGTCACAGCAAATACAGCAGAAAGAAGAGGAATCTGCTCGTCTACACAAGTCTGGGGCGCAGATACGCCGGAATTTTAAATTCACCTTAGAGGGCGGGGTTTGTTTGTTTTTTTCTTCGTCTTTTAAAAATCCTGCCAGCGATTAAAGTTGCCAAAGTGGATGCTTTCAATTTTTTCCACTAAGCAGATTTAAGAAGTGAGGTAAGAAAAAAAAGAAAAGAAGACAGGAAATGGATTTGACATGCGACCGACAACATCTAGATGTATCCAGAATAAGCAAATGCACATAATCAAGATTAAAAGAGCTTCTCCTCCAGCTTTAGCTCGAATCAATATTTGTTTCTTCTTTGTACACCGAATATTTTTCACCATTAGTGACTCTTTTATTGTTTGATAAAGAGTCACTGATGGTGTGCAGTCATGCATGGTAATGAAAATGGGTTTGATATTCATATTTTTTAGCAGCGTTTTTGGAAAGCAGGCTCAGTTTAGCCACCACTGTGACCCAGACGGAAACATCTCACAATCTATCGGAGATAGTTTGACGATACATTTTTACAGATGTTCCACTTCTGCAGATGTTAAATGAACCTAAATGCTCCTTTTCTGGTCAGCTTGACCACTCAAAGCTGTTTATGGCCCAAAGAATCCTACTTAGCGTATAGGATTTTTCTCTTTGCCCTTCGGTGTCCCCCCTGGCTCCGTCCTCGGCCCCTTACTCTTTAGTATATACATGCGGCCACTGGGTCACATTACAAACATTTTTCACTAAGAAATAGTGACTCCAATGGCCACCATCGCCTGTATCTTCATACTGTTGGAAGATATTTCTACAAGCCAAATGTTAGCATGTTAGCATGCTAACAACTAAAAAAAAAGGTTAAGAAGCCAAACATGGTTAACTTTGTAATTAGTGCGTGAAACAGTGGTACCGATTCTCTGCCCAGCCCATTCAACCGCATCTGTTGGGGGCAATGTAGACTCACCAGCATGTCCCTTTTGCCAAAGGAAGAGGAACGCTGGTCCACATCCTCTGCAGCCTATCCCACAGCACTTCAATCAACCCACCCACAGGGAGGGTTGATTCCACTGGCGGCGCTACCAGCCACTGAAGGTAATTGGTGATTCCGTCTGCAGCACCATCAACCAGGCCAAGAATCTAAGACAACCACGTAGGAGAATAGCATCCCTGAAGGCAGGTATGCATCCAAAGCCCAAGCTGAAAGCCCAGGCAGGGACCACCCACTGCTCAGACATTGAGCTGTCTCAGAAATAGCGTTGCAGGTGGTCATGCTTGAGCACACAGTCCCCTGGGAGGAATCGATGGAGGAGGCCAACAAGAGGTGGAGGGAAAAAGGTAAAAGAACCGGTGCAGGTTTGCTGCAATCAGGGTTGGACTGCCAATGGAAGTTCCTGGACACTATGGTTCATGCACAATTAAAGCTATCTGCATATCTCCGGGACTGGGAACTCATAACTCCCGGTCAGGTGACCAGGGTGAGGGTGTCTGAAGTTAATAATAATAATAATAATAATACATTTAATTTATAATTTACTTTACATTTGGATCAAATCTCAAAGTGCTAGTACCGTTGAAAGACCCGAAACTCCCATTGATCCCAGGTTCCATTTCTGAAGATGGGTCCAACAGCCACTTACTATTAATCCGACCGCTAATAGGAGAGAAAAGAACAAATGTAACAAAATGTAAAATCACAAGCTTTTGGATCGTTTTAAATGGCTGTGTAAATATTTGATGAAATGCTGGATGGAGTGTTTTGCTCAGAAACGTTAAATGTATACCATCAATCCTCCTGAAATTAAACAACACAGCCTGGGGTCTGTTTGGAATCCATTAGTTGTTGCTGGGGCGTCGCAGCGTTTTAAACAGACAGCAATAACAGTGTCAGAATTTCTTCTTCAAATATGCAAAATGCTGCTGTCTGATTGTTTGAAAAGTTGGTTGACCTTTTTAAAAGTGCGATAAATTTCAACGCTATCGCCTTGACCTACTTACTGTCTTCCACCCAGTGCCACCATTCTTCATCTGCCGTGTCTCTGTGAATTGAAATAGCCCTTTTCTGCTCCCTGAAAACGGCATCTAACATGCTTCAGAGACTTTATTTTTCATTTGTGTGAGCTATCTAACCTTGTGACAATCACACTGCCACCCATGTGTATAATAGTTGTTTGGACATCATTTCAGAAAATGGGAGTTAACGTCCCCCAAACATGTTACGGTTATTGCTGATACAAGGTCAGACCTGTCAAAAACCTCTATATATATTAGCTCTGGAACGTGTCATCGCCTTTAAATAACTCTACAAGTTAAGTCAATTACCTATTAAATGCACCGTTTAATACATACATGATCAGCCATAACATTATAACCACTGACATGTGAAGTCAAGAATAACATTGATTATCTTGTTGACATGGCACCTTTCAGTGGGAGGGATATATTATGCTTCAAGGGAACATTTTGCAATGATTTGGCCCTGATGTGCTGGTATAAATCAGGCAATCAATAAGAGCTACTGTAGCACAAATGACCTAAAGTTAATGCTGTATGTGATAGAACGCTTTCAGGAGATTAATGTAGTTGCAAATGGTTTTCATGTTATGGCTGGATGATGTTTTTTTTGATTATTTTTGGTTTGTACAGTGGTATTAATTGGAAGTAACCCACACCGATTCATAGAAATCATCCAGACCCCCCCCCCCCCCCACCCACACACACACACACACACACACACACACACAGACAGGAGAAATGTCTGCCCTGAAAAACAAAAGGA